>JAAEAF010006688.1:0-102304 GCA_011037195.1 Triatoma infestans
AAATGAAAGTGTATACTGATTAAAAATGATAAAAACTGAATGAAAAATAAACGAATATATATATAATCGAGAATTATAATTTTAAACTTAATAGGTAAATTAAGACAGTAATAGGTATTTATTTACAGTAATTTTATTTGATTTGATAATTATGAATTTTAATTTTTTTTTTTTTTAATTTTTTAGATCAGATTTATTTTATTTTTACTCCATTTACGAAAATACTTTATTTATTATTATAAAATCAGTCATCACTATGTATTAATTATAATATTTAATATGCAAATGGAATTTGAAATGGAAGTTTATTACAAACAAAACAAAAAAAAAAGCATTTTTTTCATACTCAGGGGCCTTGAAACATGTATTTCTTGTGAAATCTGAATTTCGGAAAATTTGACAGGATTGCAATAATTCTTCCAGCAACAAGGAAAAACAAAAAATGTCTGGTCCAGAGAGCCACAAGAACACGTATTTTTTTTTTATAAATATGATAATATTGCGATAATATCTAATAGCATTGACAAAAAGTAAGAATCACATAAAAAATACAGGTACATACAGGTAATAATGGGTATGCAAATATTTTACAGCAGAAGGAAATCCGGTGTGCAACACTCCTCAAACGAGTTTTCTATTTACTGCTATTAGTTAATACGATTATATATATAAAAAGACAAGTTTTCTTTAAACTTCAAATTTTTCTCAGTTGTCCTAACGTCAATATAATGGGGGTGAGGGGGTACAAACTTTGCGGGAGATATCATGAACATGATCAGTCTATGACTCCATGCTGAAGGTCTGATCAAGCGTGACACCAAGATATTTTAATGTATTAGAAAAATTAAAATATTAACAATAGAAAAAATTAAAATAAGTTGCTCATATTACTTACAAAACTTTAATGAAATCAAATTGCACCATAATAGTTAGCTTTCTGCAGTCTATGGCCTGCTTAAAGTCACGAGTCACTTTTATTAAAGCAGCCTGAGTACCTGATCTAAAGCCAGAATGTTGCGGATTATATAATTTGTTGTTTTCTTGATTTCTAGAGAAGATATGTGAGCGTGCACAATCTTCTCTAGAGTTTTGATTAAGTTACATAGTATTAAAATCGGACACAGACTATGATTAGATACTTTTGGCAAATGATGAATCAAGATATATAGTTGCAAGTTATTGGATAAAGATTTATACGAAACCTGAAATAAGTGGACAAAAGAGAAACAAATTTTACCAAAATCAGTTGCAAGATTTGACACAGACATCCGCTAAAAATATTTTTTGTTTTTTTTTGTTTCAAACTCAAGAGCAAAATTTGGCACTTTTCGCAATATTTTCTCTTACCAACAGCAAGAGAAAGTAAATATTTAGCTTCATTTACAACGTTCCTCTTTTCTTTCGTCAAATTTGTGACATTCCACACATCCAATCGTGTACTATTTCCGGCCAAATTACTACAGTGAGAGTGAGAGAAAGAGAGATAAAATGTGGAAATGATTTTCTACACTGACAAAGTGACGAAGAAAAAGAAGAAAAGGAAATCATAATAACAAAAAAGAAAAAGGATATTTGAAGGGTGAGAGAGAAGACACTAATCTTACAGCTCAGATAGAATATTACTCGGTGACCTATTTTTTTTCTCTTTAATCTTTTTAATACAAAAAACATTTAAAGACAAAAAACGTAGTACAGCAGTACATTAGTAAACAATACTTTGTAGAAATTAAAGAGAAAAATAATGAGGAGCAGGAGAAAAAGACAAAAAAAAAAATTTCGCCTAAAATAAGATTTTGCCAAAGACAATTTAATAAAAAATGAAGAAGAGCTAAAAACCTAGCGTAGAGAAGTATGGTGGCCGGCCAATTTAGGTCAATGCTGACACTGCCTTTGTAATCTAGGTCTCGCCAGCTCGGCTAGCACACGATCAATATTTATACTACTCGTATATACATACTGTTTCCACTAAATCTCTACTAGAATGTTTTTTATTTTTTTACTTCCGTAAAACAGTTTCTCATTTCACTTTAATTTCTCATGACTGGCCAAATTATTAAAAAAAAAATTAGCGATCTAGATAGAAACGTAACACGAAATTATCCAACTGTAATTTCCACAATTCTGAGTGACCACCTTTCTTAACAAAAACAGAATTTTTAATAAACGTTTAGTTACCTTAACTTCCACGAGGTGGGGAACATTCAAGAGAAAGCCCCTTTTGAGAAAATCGCGAAAAACTGAAAAAAAAAAATATGAAATCTGATGTAAAACCCTTAAACGACTTTCTTTAACTGCTGTTAATACAAATATATATAATTTTATATATATATATAAAAGGGTGATGCTGACCTAGCAGGTGGCAGAAGTGATTGTAGTTCAGAAGACATGCCAATAACATTGACCCAATTTGCTATAACATTTGCAAAATTTCGCAGAACTACCTAAAATAATTTTTTCAGAAAAATGTTGGTGGTAGCGCTTTGTATCTGCGCAATTCAGTTTCTAATTTTAAAGGAAATCGTTATAGTTGTTTTCGGGAAAATTATTAAAACTCGAAAATCTATTCTGTAAGTAGCACTTCCGGTACATATTTTCTTCAATTAGGAATTCTAGCAACGCTTCTAACGTAAAGTTGGGATAAGGTCAGGCCATCTTTTTTACTAATCTAATGTAGGTCAATTTATATAGGTGTAAAACCATACATTATATTAAAGTAGTATATTAGAGAAAAGCTCGTGCAACCGTTTTCGAGAAAATCGCGAAAATGAAGAAAAAAAAAAGGAACAGTATAATACTTGCGGTTGATGGATTCTGGCCGGAAATCTTATTAAGTTAGATCTGATAATGGTATATCTAAATGGGATTCCTGTTAACCTTCCTGTAATTTTGGGTTTTTGGACATTTTATTCACACACACACACACATTCATTCATTATCAAAGAATTGCTATATTTCCCTTGAAATTATGATAAGATGAAGTTTATTTAAGAAAAAGAAAGCTTTTTTAATATTTATGAAACAGTGATTTAGTTTACAATCATGTACTTCTGTATTGTAAGCGTGAATTAAATATGTTCTTATCATAACAGACGCCTTCTTCTGATATTTGAGACAACTCTAAGAATAGTCCTTTGACAAACTTTTGCATATATTATGTGGATTAGTATATTAAGTGAGTGAGTGCATGTGTGTAAGTCAGTGAGTGAGAGAGAGAGTGATAGGCAGCGGTTTCGTCAGGCGAATGAGTGGTGAGACACGTCCTAAGATTATGAACTTCATTCCTGAGGTGAGGAAAAGGAAAGCAAGGCATAGGAAAACTTAGATGGAGGGTACCACCGAAGGAATGGGTGCTAGAAGCCTTCGAGAAGGGGATTGGGAAGGCAGGGAATCTTGGATTTTGGGCATTGGAGATATGATTCCATAGGAATTGTCATTAGCTTCCCCCCCCCCAAACTTTAATTAAGCATGGGTTAAATTTAATTTAGGTATAATTTTTTATTGTTGAAAGAGAAAGCATGAAACTATTGCCATTATGTGTGTTTTGTGTGTGTGTGGTTTTCCATGAACAAAATAAATAAAAAAAACACAATTCGCAGGTAGCTGAAACCTGCACCACCGCACATCCGTCAACCGGAAGGGAGCGTTGAGTTTTTCGTTTTTTTTCCTCAAAAACTGTTAAAAATTTATAAAAAAAGTCATTCACTTTTACTTGAAACTTGTTTTTTAAATTTCCCTGGAAACTGCCAATTAGGTAACAGTAAATATACCTAATAAAAATTCCAAGTCTGAGTAAGAATTTTTCAGCTGCAATTTTGAGAATATTAGTAAGAGAAAATCGTGCATGTGTTTTACATCAGGTTTGCATGTTTTATATACTTTTAACAGAATATTCAATTAAGGAAAACATTTTCTGGTTAAAAATGAAAAGCTAATTTGTTATGACCCAGAAAGAAAAAAAAACATTTTTTTTCATAATCTTAACAGCAATTACGTCACACAATGGTTTCATTATGTTTTCCACTTTATCGTTGTTCATATTATCGTGAAAAACTTTATGAATATTTAAAAAAAACTATTTGAATATATTAAAAAAGGAAAATTAAAAAATAAATAAATTGAGAGAACTCAAAAGGGTATTTTTCAGAAAAAAAAATTATCTAACAATACTGACCTCATGGTCCAGCACGATTCGCTTAATAATTTTTTTTTTTTTTTTAATTTAAGGCGCGTTAACATCTATGGTCATTGGCGTCCGGGGCCTTCTCAGTGCAGTGCCTCCGGACTGTGTTCTCTCATTACAGACAACACTGTCCATCACCGGACAGTGAGCTGTAGAGGCTCCTAGGAAGAGAAAATCTAAGGGCAACATGTTGGATTCGAACCCAGGATCTCTGCATTGCTAGTCCAAGGAGCGATTTACACTTAAACTTAGTGAATGAGTTTTAATAATAAAAATTTAAAATGAGTTCATTTTTGTATATCTTATCATATTACATTATTTAATATTATTTTGATATCAGAAATTTTCTATCATCTAGATGAAATATGGCTGTGAAAATTAAAATAATTTCTAAATTTGACAAAAAACTTGTTTGTGGTATATTAGAGAAATTTTAATTTGAGAAAACTTAAAAAAAATTTTCAGTGTAATATCAAAACATACGTATACATCATATCCAGTAAATACAAAATTTAAGGGGATAGTAGCAAAATATTATGGGATACTAGTTAGCGTCATCAAAGTTCAAAAGCCAACGATTTTCTTTATACTTCGTGTACTATCTGCTCACATAAATCAAATTGATTTTTTGGGGGTGTTCTGGGCTAACAGCGTTAAGCTTTCTTCTCAAGTACCACTTCAGTACAATTGTGTCTACCATCTCTATAATATTAACATGACTACATTACAAACAGTGCTGGAATTCCAAATTTGAAGGAAATCGGTTATTCTGAACTTGGAGGTTGGAATTTCTCAAAAAAGACTAACGATTTCTATCAAACTTGGAATACTAACGGCACAGATATAATCCTATCACTTCAGTTTGTAACAGTTGTCTAATAAAAATTGTTTTTAGGTGGTTCTGAGGAAGTTCTGAGAGGGGAGGGGAGCTTCAAATTCAAATTACTGTCTACCTGTCTCGGTAGGTAGGTCTCCCCTCCACACCTGCTGATGTAGGGGCAAATACGTAAATTTTGAAATCTAAAGAAAATTTGGCATTTTATATATAATTGTATTCAGAGAAAGTCGTGCGAGTGTTTCAAACCAGAATTGTTGACAATATCTCAAAAATTATCTTCTAGATCTTGTTTCTCCGTAAAAGATAAAAGATTTCAAAGAACCGTTCATTAATGGGTAAAAGTTATTAGTAATATATATAATATGAACAATATTTACATTTTGTTTATTTTTGAAACCAACTATTGTGTACATAAAATGCTTAGAAATAATTTTTCTCGAAGTTGGGAGAATTGAACACTGACTCGGCTAAGCTGCAATTTAAGTCTTCTTACATCTTTTTGAGGGAATTTTATTATCCCGAATTTGCAAAATATTTTATACTAATTACTTTCTACCCTCCATTTTCTGTGATAGAATTTAGAATTTGACTTTCATCAAAAATTGTTCTGATAGCTATGCGAATAAGAAAGAATTGTATTTGGAAAATACATACATATTGGATATGTACATATATACTGGTACACCACTGGGTGATGTGAACAATAGTGTGAAATAGTGACACTAGTTTCTATGACCTTTAATTGACAGATTTACCCCAAAAATTGGCAGATTTACTTCAAAAGTGGAATTTTGACTAAATTTTTTACAGGACTTTACATTATACAGGTGGGCAACTAATTCTTTTTTCCTGTTCGGTAAAAGTGTCAAACAATCGATACGATCTGTCTACGTATGTGTAATTAACTTAAAGAAACCGTAGGCATTTTTATGGGGAAAATCGCAGAGAACTGGAAAATAAAAATGTCGCATTTCCGGTCAACCGAAATTCTTGAATTTCCGAATTTTTGTAACATATGTAATATTTATTAATATTTTTTATACAGGTGATGTAATGTATTGAAATGGCATTGTAGGGGTAGACTAACATCAGTCCTCTCCCAAATCTCTTCGAAGGATCATCCTGAGATAATGAATTTTTCCCAGTAAAATGTTTCAATATAAACAGTGGTAGAGCTAGACAGTGGTAGAGCTAGACAGTAGTAGAGCTAGACAGTGGTAGAGCTAGACAGTAATAGAGTTAGACAGTGGTAGAGCTAGACAGTAATAGAGTTAGACAGTGGTAGAGCTAGACAGTAATAGAGTTAGACAGTGGTAGAGCTAGACAGTGGTAGAGCTACACAGTGGTAGAGTTAGACAGTGGTAGAGCTAGACAGTGGTAGAGTTAGACAGTGGTAGAGCTAGACAGTGGTAGAGTTAGACAGTGGTAGAGCTAGACAGTGGTAGAGCTAGACAGTGGTAGAGCTACTGTAGGGAGAATGTTTAAAGAAAATCGTAGGAACCGTTTTGAAGAAAATAACAGTAAAACATTGAAAAATGTATTCATAAACTGGAACCTTCACTGACCGATTTTACCTGCGGGTAGAACTTAATACTAAATATCAACTTCGAACTTCCCTGCGATTTTCTGTTTTTTTAAGTTGATATGCTGAAAACACACATTCACAGACACGCTAAGTTCTAAAAACCACATTTTCAGACTTAGGGGACCTCAAAAAATGTTTCTCAAAAATTGACCAAAAAAAAAAATTCTAACAATTCGTACTTTCGGTCAACCTATCCTTTTAATTTATTTTAAGAATCTCCATGAAAAATTTTTCCTTTAGAAAGTTATTTCAAATAAAAGTTTCAGCCATTTCTGAGCGACTTATCATGCAAAATTTTGAGTAAACGCGAACAACTGAAAAAAATATTAAGTAAGGTGTCACTTCGTTTGAACATACACCGCACAAATTAATTCAGATACCTGATCTATAAGTAGATAAATCATATTTAATGTATAACAGAAATAAGGGCAAACACTGATTACATAAAGGAATAATCGATAAACAATTCCAAAAATCCAAAATTCCAAAACACTTACAGATCATGGTTGTCATGTTCCATAGTTATTACTAAAAATCCATCCAGTGCCTAACTGATCTTGCTATTATTCAGTTAAACAAACTACTGTTTTACCTCTCTCTAAACTGCAGCAACGAAGGGGTGTGCAACTTTTTTAATTCTTGTAACTCAGCAATTTTTTTCTCTCTTTTTTTTAACACCAGAGCCATAGTGCCACGTTTGGAAAAATGAAATAATAATAAAAAAAAAGAGAGAGAGAAAGAAAATAATACAGAAGCAGAAGAGGAGAATAGCAGGAGAGTGAGAGGAGAAAGTGCGAAAGAAATAAAACACCTGATTGGGGGACACTGCTATTATGCAACCATTCACTGTTTAATACGTCATCAAACAATAACTGTACCATTGTGTTAACGTTTATTGTTATTAGTATAAATTAAAATGAAATAATTAGGTTACATAGAAAAAATATGGTTTATAGAGTGGGTAATTTTAATTATTCAGACAGAGATGAATGATTACATGGCAGTGCAGAAGACCGCATATTGAACAAATAACATTTAAAATTTGACGTCGCGGATTCCCCAGAACCCTATAAAATCAATTTTTCCGGAAAAATGACTGAAATAAAAGTGATTCGTTTATAACTATGCAATTAACACCAGCATGTTTAAAGCAACTGTTTATTGGTTCGTCTTTTTCGAGGAAATTAAAACAAACTCAAAAACCTATCCTATAAAATCGCACTTCAAGTTACAACTAGGTATCTTCAAATCTAGATTTCTAGCAATTCTCCTGGTGTACCTTAGTATTAATTATAGATGGCAAAACCAGAAAGAGAAACCATTCAGCGAAGTCACATTTCTGATTGTTGGATTTCCACCGAAACCTTCGTGTTGGATGCGCTGGTGGTACCTGAACGACATACTACGTTCGAGCTTTCTGCGAGTGGCACTGACACACACACACACACACACACACACAGACTGAGTAGAAACTTTTTTTTGTTGTAACAGGGGAATCAATACAAATATAAGATATTATCACAATATTTTCCCGTACACCTCTAAGAGGAAATAAAAAAATTGAAAATTTCAAGTCAAAACCTCCGACTTTGTTAATTGTATTTTCTCACATTCTTCTTTCTTTACTTTTTCCAACAAGCCCTTCCTTACCAACATAGAAGATAAAAAGTTAAATAAAGACTGATATAAATATTTTTAATTAGACATTTATCTGGAACAGTAGGCAAATATTAAAAAAAGAAAAAAATGAACGTATTTTCCTCCCGAATGTTCATTAAGATATTATTTATTTAACAAATAAAATTACTGATTACTTTTATTAATAAATAAATAAATCTGAATAACTGGTAGAGGCCACTTGACCGCACACAGATTATACGCTCCCATACTGTCTGACCTATATATCTATATATATATATAATAAAATCATATATAATAATATATAAAATAATATAATAAAATTAATTTTGACATGAACTCTGTGTTGCTATTAAATTAGAATAGTAAGTTATATTATAAAGGAAAGAGACATGCCGGAATTCACATCCAACTATCGGATCATATGTGGTGGACGGAAGGGTTTAGCAATTACTTTACTTTCTATTAAAACTAAATATGTATTATATATTTATAAATCCAAGACACAGACCGGGAAGCGAACGCAATACCGCTACAATGGTTGGCCAATGATGATACTTGCCTCTACCGGTCTATTTTTTGGCGCCCTAATATTGTACAGTAGACAATAAAGTTTACTTAAAGATTTTTCGCATCAATTTTTCGCTAACGAGTTTTCACTGAAAATATACGCCTTGAGGTCCCCAGGGTCTGAAAAAGTGGTTTTTCAAGATTAGTCTTTGTCTGTGTGTGTGTGTCAAACTCAAAAAAAATCGCAGCAAGTTCAAGTCTGATATTTAGTTTTAAGTTCTACCAAGGGACCTGATAAAGTTTTAGTACAAAGCGACCAACCGAAATGAATGACCACTTTAATGAATGGACTTGTCGGTTTTTCTAAGATTTTCTCCATAATAATAACACCCACGGATATTATTAAATTTTGTTTGCAGAAACCTATCACTTTTGTTTGTAACTTTTTTCCGAGAAAATTCATTTAAGAGGAAACGGGAAGTGGAAGATTAAGCTATCCTCAAGGAAGTCGTTTTATTAAGATTAATTTCTCTCATTTATATAACAATAAGAGAACTAAATATCGTAATAACGTCTAATGAAGAAAATGGTCATTAAATTGCAATGAGAGCAAGTCCTTGGAGTATTTTACACCAGATTTTATTGAATCATAAAAACCTGCAGAGAAATTACGATCTTCTCTTTTTTTAATTTTCAATTTAAAGTTGACAAAATTTTATTCGAACTCTTGAACCCTTCCAGCATTTTGTAATTCTTAATTTTTTGTCTTAAAATAAATTCTGCTAGAAAAATACTTCAAATAGAAATGATAGGCCCACAACTGTGGTTAATAAAGTCAATTTAAAGAAAATCATTGGCCTCATCTTTCATACAAAAAAAATCTGATGTGGTACATTTACAGGTCTTTCTCATTTCTCCAATTTACCTTTTTTACATAAGGTAAATTTATATTATATATACCTTTATTTATATTATTTATTATATATACCTTATAATAAATAATTTTCTTTAAAACTGCAACGTTTACATGTTTAGTTGGGCTGGCTATAAAAAAAAAAAGACAAGGAATTATACTTTTACACCTGAGCGGACTTGAGTGGAGCGACCTCTGCCAAAACTATCAAAGCTTGTGCAGAACTTAACAAACATCCAAAACAACTCTAAAATAATTTTTTTCGAAAAAATGTTTCAGATAAAAGTGATTGTTTCTTATTTGCGCAGTAGTGAATATTCTCTTGTTTAAAGAAAATTATTTCAGCCGTTTTCGAGATCAATCCAAAATTCAAAATATCTGTAAAGTCGCTCTACCGGGTTAATCGATATTTTTAAAATTTGAAATTCTATCGATGCTTCTAATGTATATAAATCTATAGGCTACATTATTATGTAGTTGGTACTTTAGAAAAGTACTCAGCAATCTTTTCTTGCCCACGGCACAACAAAGTTCTTTCCCAAATTTCGCGGAACACTAAAAGTATATATATATATATAAGTATATGTATACTTATATATACACACACAAAATAGAATGCATAAATATTACCTAATTTTTTCTTTGATACATATAATACATAATTTAAGAACTATTCTTGTATAACATAATGTAAAAAAAGGGTAATTAATGCGATACCTGAGATCGTTTCCATGAACACAAATGCTTTATATTTGGCTCGATACTTGAAAGTGCATCCTGAAGTTCTTGATCAAGAACTTATTTTAAGCACGACCGCTTATCATTTTTAATTAACACTAAACTTGAAAAACTTTGTTCACGTATATATGTCGTTGAAAATGAGAGTAGAATTGAAATAGCGTGGGCTGAAATCTGAGGATATTCTTTCCTAACCGACAGAAAGCATACAATGGTCCTTCGGCAAAGTGAAGTTTTAGGTCATTACTCAATTCAATAAATTCCTCTCGAATTTGCAGAGAAAATGCATCTGCAGAAATTATAGCATTGGTCTTAAAAAGATTTCGATTTCTAATCATACTCGTATTGTTCCGTATTAATTGGATACAAATAGTGGTCAAATTTATTCACCACTTTTGGTATTATTTATATTGGTATTATTTATTTATTATACACGACGGACTAGATGCGGCGCTGGCTGGCCACCGCTGCGTTGTACCTATTTATTATCTTATGGGCGCGGCGGCACATCGGTTCACCACTGCTTTAGAGGAAAGCATAACGCTACTGATCTCTCGGAACCGCCGCCAAAAAATCAATGTTCCCGGGGAAAATATTTTTAATAAAAGCGATTATTTGCGTATGCAGACAGTATACGATATTTAAAGAAAATCGATGGAGCCATTTTAGAGAAAATCGCGAAAAATGTAAAAAAAAAATTCAGTAAAGTTGCACATGCCGCTGATTGTTTGTGTCCGAAAAGTTGGTATCACAGGTGCGGAATAGTAACAAAACGGAATATACCAAGTTTGGAGATATTTTTGTTTACTTACACACACGCGCACACACACACACACACACACACACAGAGGGTCAGAGAGAATAGAAGAAAGTAGAAATTAGCAAAGCATTTAATTGCAGCGCTACACATCAAGCCTCAAAAAAGCTGGTTGTGCAATTTAGAGGTAAATCTAAAAAGCTTAACCCCCCAGAATCTATTTGAAAAAAAATTATCTGGAAAAACAAGGCAAACAACCGTGATATCTCTGTATAGTTGCATTGAAAAAAAAAAAATCGATGGCACTCGCGCTTCCCGTTAGCTTATTTTCTTAAATACCTGGATAGTAATCAATACACTTTAAAAAGGAAAGTAATGCCTTTTTTTTTAATATAAGCCTAACCTCCAACTACCAAATTACGTTAGCAATACACTATATGGGATCTTAATGTTATATTGATGATACGATTGTACAAAATTACTGTAATGACTTAACACTGCAGCTCATTCAGAAGTTTGCAACAATTAGTTTTCCTGGATAATTGTTCGGAATCAAAGTAATAGGCTATTTATATTAGTAATTAATTTGGAAAGTTAATATGAGCGCAGTTAATATGCGAAACTTTCCGATCACGAAAGTTTGACATGATCGCAAAACTTCCTCTTACCAGTAAAGTTAAGGCGGATGAAAAAAATGTATGATACTAATGTTTAATTGGTGTTATTTAATTTAATAGTTTTCTGGGAGTGAGACAAAAAGGACTTTACAAAGAAAATGTAGATAGACGATTATTACAACATTAAGGATAAACCCAGGAAGATGCTTCGAGTTTGTGACTCATCTCTCTCTCTCTCTCTGTTGTTACATTAGGTTGATAATTCACTGGCAAACCATTTCCCGAACAATCTACGTGCTAGAATGTTCTCTGTCTTCACTAGCAGGTATATATATGTTATTATCTAGAATTAAAATGAACTTGTACTGAGATTCTTATACGGCAATAATTTTGGGATACATTACATTTGTGGCGAACGGTTTGTGTGTGAACAAAATATCTCCAAAAACTTGATACTTAGTTTTGGTACTACCATCGCATCTGACACCAAGGTTTCGGGCAAAATCCATCACCTGGAAGTGCGACTTTACTGCATTTTTTCTTTAGTTTTTTGCGATTTTCTCGAAAACGGCTCCAACAATTTTCTTTAAGCTTTCTATGCTTCCTACATTCGATAAATATCTATCACTTTTATTTGAGACATTTTCCTGGGAAAATTGATTTCTAGGGGGTTTTGGGGGAACAGTGGTGCTAATCTTTCCTCTAGAGTACTATTGCAGTTTAATGTTTGGTTCTACCATCGATATAATAGTTATATACATGGGAAGAATTCCAGATTTTAAGAAAATCAATTAACAGGAAGTGCAACCATACAGAAGAAGTTTTTGAGATTTTTTTGGAATTTTCTCGAAAACGATCAGAACGTTTATCTTGAAACATGGAATCTTGAACGGTTATAAACGTACCATTCCCGGATTTTATCTGTCACAGCATGCTTATATTTGTTGTTTTCGACCCGTTTCGGGCTCTCAAAGATCGTAAGAGTAAGCTGTACTATCAACTTGATCGCTTTACTCTGATGATGGATGAGAATCCGAAACCGGTCACGAACAACATAAATAAGCACGCAACGACGGATAAAATTTTGGATAAACGTATCACTTTTATTTGAAACATTTCTTCAATATTTTTCGAAAAGTTTTATTAGCGCCTTCTTCTGGACTACATTGAAGTGACTATATGAGTGAAAATCCTACCAGCTTGTAGTCCACCCTTCTACATTTATGTTAAATCTCTGAGGAAAAATATTCCAAGTTTAAAGATAGTTTTACATGAAGAAAGGACTATGATTATTTTACTCGTATTAACTGCAGTAAGAGAAAGTTCTGTAAGTTTGACACCACATTTTGTCGGTTGTTGGTGGAAATTTATCCAACATTAGGCAAAGTTCTTGTGAAGAATTCACATGACTTTATCTTATTACTACACTCAGTGTGGGTTAACGTTTCACCTTCCTAAAAATACCCATAAAATAAAATTATCAGCAAAAATGTTGCCAATTAAAGTGAGTGATTAAAGTGAGTATATAAAGAAAATTCATTTCAATAAAACGCCAAAAAATTTAATACCCATTTACAGTATGAAAAAAAAGACGGTTATTACAGAATATGATGAAATGGTTCTGATATTTAGATTGAGACAAGACAATGAAGACGAGCATGGAAACTTGGGAACAAAAAGAGAACTTTGGAAAAGAGATTGGGAGAATATCGAACAAGGAGCGCCCAAAAGGAGGAAGAGAAACAGTGTGGAGGGGGCAGTGCCGAGAGTCATGCACAATAACAACTACCATCTGTCAGTTTTAGTTGTCAGTATGTCAGTTATCAGACATAGTACTTACCATATATATATATATATTTCCATTTTGGCCATCACATGATCTTGGCCCGTTCATCAAGTTTTAAATATTTGAACAAATATATACTGAAACCATTTTTCTGTTTTTGTAAAATTCATAAATATTTCTCACTGCTCACTTTTTCCCATACTAACATTGTTGCATTCTTATTTATAAAAGAATAATAATGAAAAAGTAAAATAAGAATAGAAATTGATAACACTGCGTTAGGATAAATCTGGCGATTGGCGATTATATTGTTATTTATGTTCCAATATTTTAAACTCTTTTTACTTTTGTTCTCACTCTACACTGCGAACAGGTCAAAGATTCGAAATTGTTTTCTTCATTGTGAAAATATATCTCTTGAGATAATAAAATATGTCTCGAATATTAATAAGGAATTTTTGGAAATTTGTGAGTGCGTGTGCATGAACATCTGAATAGGGTAATCCAAAAACGCAAAATTGCAGGAAGCTCGTTTTAATATTTTTCGAAAACTCTTATTGATATAATGCGATCATTTTTTTTTTTTTTAAATTCTCTGTTTAATAAAAGGAAGCATTGCAATCGTGACAAACTTTTGATGTCGAGTTTTTACCGGAAATATATGTTTTAAGATCCCGTGAGTCTGAAAAAGTGCTTCCGACACTGTATATGTTCCAATGGACGGCAATCTCCGCCTTCTGTTATGGATGGCACGACTATGTTTTCTCGGTGTAATGGGTACCCATGTTCAAAAAAATTAACAAGAAATATCCTATTTATGTGGCAGAAAATTGTGGCCTTGATTTTTCTTGCACAAGTTGCTTGCTTTGATACATTCTTAAATATTTTTGATTTTGAAAATGAATGCCGTTCAACTTCGGAGCGATTTTGCCTACAGCTGTTGACAATTGGAAGACGAGGATAATTAGACTCCAGCTCCTGTGTTTCTTGTGGCATTTTGGGCTGAACCAGCCTTATAAATATGAATCCACGGAGGAGCCCGGTAGCGTAATGCTTGGTCTTCAAAGCAAACATGAATGGTATGAAACACGAATCTGACACTAAAATAAGACCCGACATATAACTTCTGTATCACTAATTCACCCGTGTCCTGATTCCATTGGAGATTCCAAAATTGACTTTACTTTAAATATGCGCATCTTAGGAAGAAAAAGAGAAAACAAAAACAAAGTATACTTACAGCTGAGACTGTGGTTTAGGATCAGATTTCTTTTTCTTCTTGTTGTTTGGAGCACTGGTAGAGCTCATCTTAGCCCATAGGGGGTCACCCTGCACCTCACATCGGACCACCCTGCACACAACAGTAAACACACAGAAAATTAAATTCAAATTGATGTAAATAAAAAAAAAGTAATCAAAAGAAAATAAGATTTTCAATTTTCAAATGGTTATGTTACGATCTTGATATAATCACAACAACTGAGGCAATCTAGTAGAAAAAGTTTCGCTGGCTAGGGAACCTAACCAAACTACCATTACGTCCGATAAGACTAGAGCAGTGGGTAACGAGGCTAGGGATGGGAGGATATGGAGAAATGACGCCTTCCAAGAAATTCGTGTAGTACAGTCACATAAGTTTCTCTTACTGCAGTTGGACAAATTTTCTTCAAACGTGGAATTTTTACTCAACGTCTAATTGCCTAAAGTGGTGCGGGGAGAGGGGTCCACGTTGGTTCTCAGCTTAAAGCTGCAGTATATTTTATGTGATTGAACTGTAGTCCACAAGATAGTGCCCCAACAATAATTCTTACCGAAGCACTTGGAAAGTCTCTTAAAAAAAACAAAACAGTTATTCCAGGAAAATGTTTCAAATAAAAGCGTCTCTATGCAGTTACATTCCAAATTTAAATACAATATCAGAGATATTTTCCTCATAGCCTGCTTCATTTTATGGACATCTACCCAGGTTTCGGGCGTTCGCCCCTCATCAAGATGCCTTGCAAACACAAAGTGATAACACAGAAATCGGTTAATGACCGCAGAATGAACCAGGATATTATAGAAAATATCTTTGATGCTTTCCAGCCCTGCGCCACAATTATTAATGAAAATATTTGGAGAGATTTTCGATTAAAATCTGAGTAATAAAGAACTTTTTCTGTAAAATCGTTCTTCCAATAAAGCGATTTTCTTCAAACTTGGAATTCTAGCACTGCTTTTGAGTTTCCTTAATTATGTAGGTATTAGAACTGTATAATGAATTGAAGTGACACTGAAGAGGAAAGCTTAATGCCATACCCCTCCCCCCAGAGAGTGACAGGCCTTTGTGTGAAGGTGATAGTTAAACAAAATAGTAATAATTTTAAAGAAAATCGTGAACAAAGTGAAAACCCACTGAATGCTGGGGTTACTGCGCAATTTCTTGGCAGAGATATCGACCATGTCACCATTGCCTCTTCACGCCAAAAAAATGCGTAACTCTAATTATTTCGGCCCAGGTCATTAAGCTTCGCCCAAGACAATCCTGTACCATTTTCAAACTGATAAAACATCGAGCTCTCGGAGTATTAAATAGCCGGCATGAATATCGAATAGGATCAGAATCGCCTGATAATTCCTCTCGAGTTGGAGAGAACTGGCCACAACTACTACGCGTGAATTTCCGTTTGGATGATGCTAGACAACTTGCCCGCCTACCTGATTCTAGACCAATGGCGGACTCCATCAAAAAAAAAAAAATGAATACAATTTAAACATAAAATTCCTCCTCTAACAAAGCAATAGTTAAATACACAGTTATTCATAGTTATTAGTTCCGTATACTATTATTTCTTGATCCTTTCTTTATAAGTCAAAGAATTCGTGAAGTAATAAAAACTTGGAATAATAAAGAGAAGACATTGTAATCTGGAGTTGTGACGATAATCAAGTCAGAAAATTAGTCACGCTCTTACAGTATTTGGAAATCCAAATCGTGTACAATTCTACTACAATAATCACTTATCAGATACAAAAACAAATTCATATATATATTATAGTTACATTTGTTTTCCTGCTATAATGTTCATGTAGGTGGTAATTTGATTTATAAAAATGATGAAAAATTCTTGGTGTGAAACACTCACACAACAGTCTACAAAATTGTGATTGACAAATTGTCTTTCACTTGCAATATTTATTAAATACATTTAGTTGGGTGTGCGGCGTTACATACATAATGGCGGGCATTAACATGTTTGTACCTCTGAGGGCAGTTTAAATCTAACCAACAAATCCCTTAGAAAACCCCTAAAATAAATTTAAAAAAAAAAAAAAATAATCTGGAGTGAAACAATCACAGGCCGTCCACTTACTGCAGTTTATAGAATAATTGACGAATTTTCTTGAAAGTTAATTGACAATCAACAAGTGTATGCCTGTCAGAAATGCTCTACTCAAGCCTTTGACGATGGATGAGAATATCCGACCCGGTCAAGCACAGCATGCCAAGGGTCACGCCCCTTCTCTACCAAGCCAGTGCCTTTTGAGGTTAACGACTCTAAAGAGGCTCACTGCAACATGGGCGAAACGTCGGTTTTTAGCGAACTACTGACGCGGTCTCAACCCGGAAAATCAAGTGTTTTGCAATTAATATTATTAGTGAAATGGTACTTAGAGGAGCTAAGTTGTGGTTCTCCTGGAGTTCTCCAAAAACCAATTTTCCTGGAAAACTATATGTATGTTACTGATAGCAGTAGCATACACGTGTAAAGAAATCGTTGGAGCCATTTTTGAGAAAATCTGGAGAAATATGCCAACAGGTTGTTGTATTGAATTATTTTGTTCACAGACAGACACACACAAAAAACTATTGGTAAAGAAAATATTTTCATTTACAATTAAACCTTAAAACCGATTATCCCGGTGAAAACTCAACTATGAAAATCCGCAATACTTTCTCTTACAGCTGCAAGTGGATAAACATATAAACAACATAATTGCAAAATCTTTTCAACATGTTTGGTTACTTATTAACTAGAAAAAGAGAATGTCAGAAGAGATAGAAAGAAAGTGGCAAAGTAGTGAGAACACAGACAGACAGACGAACGAACACAGTGATTGGTTGTGGTTGCCGGTGGCAAAGAACACTTCACTGCCACTAGTCATTAAGGCCAATGCCGTCGCACTTCCTTGCTGCCACATTACACACCATGCCATTAATGTCAACAGTCTAGAAAAACCAGCAAATGTAATATAATAATGCCAATATATATATTGTTTTATCTTTTAGCAAATGGAAAATACTTAAAGATTTTTGTTCGTTTGTATGAGAGTAATAAAATAATAATAATAATAATAACAAGGTGTTGGGGGATGATGACTGCATTGACAACTGGGCTCCTTGGAACTTCTGATGGATGTCGCGGACATTTTCAGTGCCATACCAGATTGAGAAACAAAATCACAGATATGGCGCTAACAACCTGCAATGACGATGCGAAAAAAAGGGATTAGCTCAATTTTCGTTTCTCTTACTAGGAGCCTGTACAGCACCGGTTATAGATGGTATTGTCTGTAACGAAAGAGGACTGTCCGGAGGCCGGCAATGCTCCGAGAAGACTCCGGACGCCAATGACTATAATAATCTTTCAGACTTCCGCAGCCATTGTCACGTAAAACACTTTGATCTTCGAGTCACAACAAACTTCGGTTTACAACAAACCACTGCCGCGCTCCCAACCCGAATCGCCAAGTGTTTAAATGACCAGAGATGTTGACGCGCCTTAAACTTAAATAAAAAAAAAAAAATAAGACTCTGATATGGAACAATCACTGCCCTCATTAAAGAGATTCTCACACGTAACAAACAGCCCACTCGCTAAGAATACTCAAAAACCGATTCTGTAAAGTCGCACTTCCGGTTGACCAATTTTTTCTCGTTTTCAATTTTTCCAGAAAAATGTTTCCATAAAACTGTTAGGTTTATTTCTGTGCGGTTAGCATTCCAAGTTTTAGAAAATCATCAAAGCCGTTTAAAAAAATGGAGAAAATCCGATCTACTATTTGGAATTCAAATTTGGAATTCTAGCAGTGTCAGCTGCAATAGAGATGATGAACATAAGAATATAAAAATTTGAGCTTCCTGCTACTTTTCGTATCGAGATGTCTCTCTCTCTCTCTCTCTCTCACACACACACACACACACACACACACATACTCAAAATGAGGAATATTTTTAGATGGAATTAAATTATATGTTTGCAGTTTCAAGAAAATTCAGTTTGAATTGCTTGTATCGAATTTCAGTTTCTCTGAATTTAAATACGATAAAAACGGAGACTATTTTTTAGATAACGTTAAATATAATAAATTGAACGTTGAAGTAGCTGACAATACTACCAAATTTTTATTTTCGCCACACAACACATTTCGGCGCACACCTTCTTCTATGATTATAGTAATCAAGTAACTTCTGTCCCGCCCCACCCCCACTCTAGCCGTACGCACCGCACCGGATTGATACACTAAATATGTTTAGTGGCGCCTTCACTATTACCCCCACTATACACGTAGCAAGGTGATGACGTCATGAAGATTTTTGAGGTGAAGGGCGTTGCCGTCGTCACAGCTGCGCTACAAACACACTCAACGACATTCAACAACAACCAACAAAATACAACAACGCGACGCGCTCTCTTCTAGCCAACTGACTCGCCCGGCCAACACACCAAATAAAATAATTCCGCCTCCTCCTTCTTAAAAAAAAAGTTGTTGTTATATATTAGGTTTTTGCTTTGATTTTCACACGAATTTACTCTATCTTACTACCGTGCGAAAGCAGAGTGAGGGGGTAATGTATTATATTGAATTTTAGAAATTGAGTTTTCACCAGAAATACATGGTTTGAGTGAGAAATAAAATGTTTTTAGCTTATTGTTATATATATATATACATATGTGTGTGTGTGTGTGTGTGTGTATGTGTGTGGGTGTGTAAGTGAAGAAAATATCTCATTAAAAGTTACACGAAGCTCAAACTTGGTATTCTGTTTAGCCACTATCACCGTATCAGATAGTGAAGGTTTCGGGCAAAATCCATCAACTTTGCGACTTTACTGAATTGTTCGAGAATTTTTCGCTATTTTCTTGAAAAAGTGGCTCCGGGGCTCCAGCGATTTTCTTTAAACTTCATATACTATCTGCACATATTAATATTGACACTTTCATTTATAACGGTTTCCCAGGAAAATTGATTGTTTTGGAGGTTCTGGGGAAGCAGTACCGTCATGCTTTGCTCTAAAGTACAACTGTAATAAAATATATGGTTCTACTACTTACATATATTTCAATAATAATATACATTAGAGGCATTGCTAGAATTCCAAATTTGAAGAAAATCGGTTAACCGGAAATGCGGGTTTATATTTAGTTTAGCTTTTTGAGTTTTTTTTTTTTTTTAATTTTCCCGAAAACGGCTACAACTCTAAACAGATTTCCCCGAAAAAACAGATTTTTGGGAGTTCTGCGGAATTTGTGGCTGTAAAATTTCAAATGTTATTTGAATTCCTTCAAAGCTATTAACGCTATCTTCTGGACATCAATGTTACTTTATTCAAATGACTATCTGAGCCTAGGTGCCAACCAGCATGTAATCAACCCTATGTTAGAGCTTTGACAATTTTTTTTAAAGTTTAAGGGAAATTTGTCAATTTTATAATTGCATTAACTACAGCAAAAGAGAGTTTGAGAAAATCACGAAAAACAAAAAAAATAAAAAAATCATTCATTAAAGTGGCACTTTCGGTTCACCAGTTGATGGATTTTGTCCGAAACCTTCGTGTCAGATGCGGTGGTAGTACCAAAACAGAATACTAAGTTTGAGGTTACTGCGATTTTTCTTCTTTCGAAATGTTTTGTTAAAATACACACACACACCATTCGCTAAATACATTTTTATCGTACTCACAAGGCCCAAAAACATCATATTTCCAGTAAAGACGCAATTTCGAAAATCTGATTCGATGGCAATACTTGCTGTTACTAAGAGTAACAGGAAGTCAACAAACTGGTTGCGAACCACACACATGTCTTACAGCGGTTAATACAAGGTTTTTTTTTTTGTAAATCCCACTAGAGGGCAATACCGGAGCTCGCACTCGTCCCTGCCCGTACACATATATCTGCCCAATCCATTGACGCGTGGGCAAATAATTTATATCCGGCGGAAATTCCTAATCTATAAACTACTGCGTAATACAAGCATAAAATTTACAAATTTTCTATAAACTTGTAATTTTTACTTAATAACTGCCAAAATATAAATAGAGATGGCTAGAAGTTGGTTAGCACCGTACTGTTGGAGAGATTAAATTATAGTCCAAAAGATAGTGCCAGTAACGTTGAACAAATCCCAATAAGGTACTAAAATTTATTGCTAGAAGACCAAGTATGAAGATAATCGGTTAATCGGAATTACTATTTTTACCGAATAGAATTTCAGTCATTTCCTTAGAACCCAATAAAATTTGAAAAATGTTACAGATTGCTCAGAACTCCCATTTTTCCGGAAAAATATTTTAAATAAAAGTGATAGGCACATATATTATGCAGTTACCATTTCAAGTTTAAAGAAAACCTTTTCGAGAAAATAAAAAAAAACGAAAATCTATTCTGTGAAGTTGCTCTTCCGTTATGCAATTTTTTTTTAAGTTGGGAATTCGTGCACAGTGTATAAACTAAATTTGCCCTGTGCAAGTCTGTGTTATCACACTGTTTGACAAATGCATCCTGATGATGGGCGAACGCCCGAAACCGGTCGATGTCCACCAAAAGAAGCAGGCTATCACGGAAAATATCTCTGATACTTGATTTTCCAACAACTTTTTATGGAAACTGAATTACTTGTAAATTCTTTGTAATAAGCCAGAAAAGAAATTTCATTGAAATAAATAAGTATATAAAATAAATACAAAATTGAAACAAAATAATGAAATCCTTGAAAGATGTACAAAGCTAGCACATATTTTCAGATAATGAGTATCCTCTCCCTTCAGATATGAGTCCTCCTCTCCACTTCACGTACTTAGGAATGAAACTGTGCGTATGAACATATAAATAAAAAATAAATCCCACTAGAGGATACATTAATCATAAATAATTATAATTCACAAATTTACTAGACCACATATTGCACAACTCTTCATTATCTAAATAATTCTACTAAGGAACCCTCAATATATTTAAGGCATTACACAAGTACAGAAGTAAGTTAATGAATATTCCCAAGTTTATAATTATTAACACTTTTGTGAACCGAATTCTCTTTAAATTTCCTTAGAATTTTCGCTTTTTAATTAATTAGATATTTATTTACAGTGTTAAAAGGGGAGAATCTTATGAAACCCATTTAATGAACAGTTTATCATTCGGCTTTGGTAAATTCATGAAATTTTCGTATATTCCGATGCGATATATTGCTTGAGTTTGCCCTATTATTGATGCCGCACATATTGACTTGGAGGATGTTACGTTGGCTGACAACCAGGAAAAGTAAAACAACTCATTTCATGACGCCGAAAAACCCTTCTGCACGACAAGAGCCAAAGAAAAGAGCTTATAATTGAAGTGGAAGCAAAAAAAGCATTGCTCCTAAAACTGGAAGCAGTTAGGATCGAAATGATCTAAGGCGTGCATCAAGCAAGGTAGCTGAAGATTTTTTTCAGGCAACGTGAACTCGAAAAGACACCAAATGTAGCTGGGAAAGCTAAAGTGATGGCGCCTGCAGATTCGATGTTGGAATAGAGGAGGAGAGACTGCAATAACCTGGAGTGTTAACGCAACATTCAGAAAAAAGTCAGAGAAGAGATACTCTTCCTGGTACTGTTCAATTCTGAATATGGAAGACCGACTAAAGTCAGACTTCCGGTTGATGGATTTTAGACTGGAACTTTCATGCGATGTTAGTCACTGAACGATCGGAATATTAACTTTGAGCTTCCTGCGATTTTTTTCTTTTTGGGATATTTAGTTCTCCCTAACACACATCATGCAGTAAAACACTGTTTTCGTGGTCAGAGGCATCAAAACATTCATATACATTGACACGATCACTATACTTCCTTTATGCAATAGTAAATGAAAATAACAGAATCATTTAAGTTATTTTTATTAAATAACTCTACAATACAAAGTGGATTTGTAGAAGCGTTAATAGCCATGAAGTCTCCATGTAGTACTAAATTAGAAAGGGCAATGTATAGAGGCGAAACTAAAGAATCAAATAAACCAAAAAAAGAGACAAATAGAAGGGAAAAAAGAACTAAGCTGAAATTAAGTGAGTTAAATTTACTGTCATTTAACAAGGGACTGGTTAAAAAGAGAATAAAAGAAAGTAGAGGAAAACACAAATATAGAGAACAGAACAGAATAACTAGAGACAAATGGAAGGTACAGCAGCCCAGAGAGTATCAGCAGAAGAAGAGGAAGAGAGGAGATTCTGTTAAACGGTATTTGAAAGAAACTTACCAGCTTTAACCAAGCCAAGTTTATTTGGCTGCTTGTTCGAATAGGAGTGTGTGCTATTCCCTGCACACACACAAACACACATACAAATACATACACACACATTGCCTTTTCCTAACTCCATTTCTTTTCTTAATTAAATAGCCCTTTCTATTTGTCTTTTATTTCAGAGAAACTTGGTGGGTCTTCTTCCTTTAGTGGCACAGCAGCGGTCATGTCTTACACAACGCATTACAGATAATTCTCTCTCTCTCCCGGCTCTCTTTCTCTCTCACTTCAAGGGAAATTACTGAATGTCTTTGGGTTTCTCTTTATCCCGGTGACGTATATCGTCATTTTCACCATGAATATCCTAGCAATCATCAATCTTTGTTGTCCAATTGTAGACCAAAGGCAGTTATATCCTTAATTTTCATCATCATATAGCTTTATGGAAAAACATTTGAGTAAGATAACGTTTTATCTCTCATACTGCAACTTTTAATAATGGTTTATTACCCACCAAGTTACAAAAATAATTACCGCAGGAAAATGAGGAATGAACAAAAAGGATAACGACTTCGTTGGAGATTAGATTCCTTATTGTTTGAATTATCTAGGAAGTCTGCAGTTGGCTTTATTGCAAATATACAACTTTTTACTATAATCCAGCCATTAATCCGGAAAATTGGACCAAGTTTTGTCACTTAAAATTAATATAGGACAAAACTAGGACTGCTGTACGATTGTCCTTTGTTGGTCCCAAACCTTTCAATGGCGTCTCTCTGTCTGCGTGGTTAGGTCTCATCCGTTAAAATGAGATTGAACGAATACCTCATGGAGCTTGTGCCAGGGCAAAGGTAGGCAAGGCTCTTTATTAGTGGATATTTTCCCTTCTCGAGGGAAGTCTTGGAGTAGAAACATCATAAAAATTAATAACCCAAGATCAATATCGACCTAATTGGCATATTTTTCTTTTGGTCCTAGTTCAGCACAACTTGAGCTAATATTAAGGCTTCAGTTTTATTGACTGTTGTGACTCAGAGGGCAAGGAGAAACCTGAGACCTTTTTCTTCAAGAATGTGCCGCAGTTCATCCTGATCGGTCGTGTTAAAGCTTTATAGGTTTTAATAGCATGCTGTAACTTAAAGAAGATGCCACATTAGGTACCCTGGAGTCGCAATTGCGAGGTCTGAGGAACCAGTCCTTAAAAGTGTATCTTTTTCACGAAAATTTGTAGCCAAAATAAGAATTTTTCCTAGTCTGGATAACGGACATTCAGGGGGTAAGGGCAACGAGGCGGCAGGATTTTCCCGGGAGGTTCCTTAGGGGCATTTATTGGCATTGCAAAATGTTTCCTGAAGGGGCCATAAAGCATGGTTGCACAGCAGATCCCGAAAACGCTTCGAAAAAACTCAGGGCTGAGACAGCGAACAAGTTTATTAATAGCTATTCGCCCTGGCTTACTACAGAACTACTCCAACAAGGCTGAAGGCCTTCTCACTGACCACTGAAGACTTAAGAAGCATATGCTTGGCATGGGACCGACAACCGGCCATGCAGTGGAAGACGAGAAAACAGCACTGCATTTACTGTATCACTGTGGGGGGGGGGCTAGTATGGCTGAAAGTTCGCTTCTTCGGGGAGTACTTTAAGCTTTACACAACAGTCTCTCTCTCTCTCTCTCTCCCTCTCTAGATTTCTAGATTCATAACGAGTACACGGCAGGCTTGCTACCCGCTCCCATAGAATCTAAACTAACCTAAATCTAACTATACTAATCTAGGAATTTGCAAATGCAGAACTGGGCTTGAGAAAAATCAAATCGATTTGTCATTACATGGATGGTTGGTTTTACCCGTCACTAAGATATATGTTTCCTTGAAGTTAGTAAGCGATAGTCGCTATTGGTAATTCATGAATCGGAAAAGACGCTGGGAACTGGGTATTTATAAGACTACTGACGGCTACTAGGGTGGAATAACCCCATTATCTCAGATATTACCCATCTTGCTTTTTCCGGGTCGCTTTCAAATCATTAACCCATCATCAGTCAGATATGGTAGTTAAGTGGTATATCAGTTTTATCTATCACCATAAAGCACGTTCACAATACATTCCAGAAATGAGTGGGAAAACAGCTCCATACCGTCCAAGTCTCTGAAGATGGATGAATACTAGAAGCGGATCAGATGCAAGTAAAAGAAGCACTAAGCAACAGTGCTACAAGGAGCAGTATCATCCCCGAAATTCATAAATCTCATAGAACGCTTCCGAAATACAGGAAACCAAAAATTTATTACATTTTTTTTTTACTTTCACTCAAGAATATCAAGGTTGCATGGTATTAAATTTTGGAAATTGAGTTTTCCGGAAATGGTGTTACGTCTTCAAGTTCGAAATAAATTATTTAGCAAGATATGTGTGAGTGTGTGTGTGAATGTAGGAACAAAGCATTTCAAAAACAAAAACTCAGGAAGTTTAAGTTTTTTTGTTCATTTAGGAATCACTATGAGATCCCACACCAAGGTTTCCATCAGAATCCATCAACCGGATTTACGACCCTACTAAATGTATTTTCAAGAGGCCACCAAGTGTTTCTAACTTTGTGTACTATCTACACGAAAATAGTCCTATCTTTTTTGAATTCTATTCCTAAATTTCTAGATTTTTTTAAGTACTATTTTGGCGAAAATGGATCCCACGATTTGCTTCATACTTGCTACACCAACTGTTGTGTGTACAGAACTACAACTGGTATTGGGAATAATTTCCCGTAAAAATTCATTTTAGGGAGGATATGGGGGTGGAACACTATGGGAGGATATGGGGGTGGAACACTATGGGAGGATATGGGGGTGGAACTATGGGAGGATATGGATGACAGTAGGCTTTCCTCTAAAATGTCATTTGTATATATTAAACGATGTTATCATTAATATAATATTAATAAGAATTAAATGTACTGCTAAAATTGGGAGTTTGAAGAAATCGGTTGACCAGAAATGCGTCTTTACTGAACTTTTTTTTTAGTTTCTTTGATTTTCTTGATAATGAGAGGAGTACTGAACTTAGTATACTAACCACAAATAAATAGACCTATCACTTTTGTATAAGCATTTTTATGAGTAAGTCAATTTTAGGGAAGGTTCTGTGTGACGTGGATGACCACGTTCCCTCAAATTTTGTCTATCGTGCTGGAAAACAATCCCGTTTCGATTAGCTAAAACAAATATTCTTTTTTGAATGGTCGACTAATTGTTCTACCAGCTTTCCATTTGATACAAAAGTCAGTTAAATTTAGTAAAAATTCCTAGTTTAAAAGAAACTGCCAACAATAACTATGTAAACTGCAGTAAGAGAAAGTCTGGTGCGTGTTAAACAAAACATACTTTTTTGTATCATAAACTTTGATTGATAAGATTTTCGCGTAGCGTATGTTAAGTTTTCCATTTCTAAAAACGAACGAAATAGCATATCAACCTATTTATTAAAGAAAAATTACATTTAAATGTGGTAATACAGTACTATAATATATTCCAAGGTTTGTGTAGAAACGTAAACAAGGCTAATGAATAAAGTAGAACAAACGTCACAACTACAACGGTTAATCAATATTTTTGATGACGTCATCTTAAGAGAAAATTATACTAAATAATACTTTAATTTTGATTTTTTTTTTTTTACTTAACTTTTACAATAAATATATTGATTATGGCGGATTATAATAACATTTTTAGTTTCTCTTACTCCCTAGTAAAAGGAAGTACTGCGAATCGTGCCAGATTTTCGAAATTGAGTCTTCACGAAAGAAATGAAAGAGAATACGAAAAAAATGCTTTTGGCGAATGGTGTGCGCATTTTTAACAGAATATCTCAAAAATGTAAAGCCGCAGGAAGCTCAAATTTAGTATTCCGTTAAGCTAGTAACACCACATTAGACATGAAGATTTTGGCCAAAATCCATTAATCAGAAGTGCGAATTACTGATTTTTTTTCAATTATCGTGATTTTCTCAGAAACGGCTCCAACGATTTTCTTTAAACTTCGTATTCTATCTACACACCTGATTTTTTTGAGGGTTCTGAGGGAACAGTAACGTTAGCCCCTTGACATAAGTGATAGATTAAGAATAACATTCTAATATAATAGTTTACTGGAAACTCACCTCTTCCCCCCCAAAAACCCCACTAATAAAGAATAAATCCCAATAATAAATGCATCTTGCAAGGTTTATGTGTGTACGAACTTTAAAGAAAACAAAATGTCCTAAGTTGCTGCTGTCGTTCACTGGGAAAGAGACAAAATCGTGATCGTATCGCCGTGTCAGGAGACGAAAAACGGACTGAATACAACAAATGCATTGAGATCAAGAAGATGATCATTAGGAAGTAAGTTGACCTGGTTATTCGACGTCAAAACCTGGTTTCTACTCTAAAAAAGTTTTGCTGTCAATTTGGTAGGATTGTCGAGGTGTTATTTGTAAGAACTGCTTCGCAACAATGAAACCATTGATTCTATTAAACACAGTCATCAGTTAGATCAATTGAAGTGGACCAGTCAAGAAGACCTGCTTTAGCCAAAAGGGATCGAAAAAGGATTGTTTTCCAGCACGATAATGCCAGACTGAGACGTCCTTATTCATCGTCCCTACTATTCCCTGATCTTGCCCCATCAGATTTTCATCTGTTCCGCTCATTACAAAATCATTAAACGGAAAATTTTTCATATCTGAAGAATCAGTGAAATAAAAAATAATTTAGATTCTTTTTAAAGAAAGATCTTGAGATTTGTTTTGTTAGAGGGACCCGTCGGAAAAAGGTTGTTGAAAACGAAGAAAATTATATCATAGATTGAACAAATTATTTTACATTAGAGAATTCCTATTTCACCTAATGTCATCGTAATGGAACTTTTGCAAAGCCCTGTAATAAATTTGGCATTTCCTGTTACAAGGAATTTCGACCGAAACTTTTCGGTGATACCCAAAAAATGTATTAAGTTTAAACTTTCTGTGCTTTCTTTTCATTTTTGAGTTATGCTACTTTTTCATATTCTGAAGAACTTGTTTTGTATTTTTTTCTGAAAATATAATTTCGAAAAATTGTCATGATGTCATTTTGGTTCTTGCAAACTGCATGAAGAGAAAGTGAAAACCCTCCAAACAATGGTGCTAAAAGATAAAAGTTCGTACAGAATAAACAGAAGAAGGGTATGTAGTTCCAGCTAGTATATTTCATGTGCGAGGTATTAAAAACGAGGTATTAATTAAGAAATCGCACAAAACAAAACAACAAACAAAATAAGAAGAAACAGATTATTATGTGAAACGATAGTTGAATAAGAAGAGGCATGAGTTAATTAGCTAGTTCTTGTCTTTTTCTTGGCCACGCTTTGTTTTACAAATAATTGATATATATGATTACTACTATATATATAAATAGGTCAACTGTGAACCTAATTAATATTTATATTAGGCAAAGTAAAACAAAACAACCTATATTACACACTCCTACAGAAAAAAAAACAAAACTGAAGTTGCTAATTTCACACGGTTATATGGGATAGGCATGGTGTGACACGCCCTAACACGCCTATTTATTATATATATTCTTCTTGTTGGTTCTCTCTCTATAGATTGTTCGCCAAATTGCTAGCCCCACCAAGTTTCATAAAAAAGGAAAATTATACATTGTACGGAGTTACTGGAGTAACGGTGGATGTTTGGCTTACCTCAAAGTACTCGTACATTAATATATACCTACACATATTTAAGGTTTAAGACAAATGCCTGTCTAATATTATTAGGTAATTACAATTCAATATATTATAAAAATATCTAATTTTTTAATTAGTATTGAGAAATGTAGTAAGGAGCAAGGTGTGTGAGTGTTGCAAACAAGTTTACTTTCTCTCTTACTTAGAGAGTATGACAAGTACTAAAATCTTTCGAAAGGGAGTTTTCACCGGAAATACATGTTTGTGTCTGTGTGTGCACGTGTTTTAAATACAATTAAAAAAGTTAACCACGTCTAATAAAATACAAATACTTACATATAATAAAACAAAGAAATTTTATTTTATTTATTTCTTTGCCAGACACGCTTTACTTAACTTTACTCACATTTACCACCAAATAAATCCAAAGCTTAAAATGGAGAATCGAACCTAAACCTGAGGATAATGGTTGCCCTCGTTATGCAAACCACATGTCAGTTATTAGAAGGCAGAATTTGCTCTACGAGTGCAGATATTTCTTTAAAAATAATAATAATAAAAATTATACAACAGTTTTTAAATATCAAATAAGTTCGTAAAAAAAAAAAGAGACTCCTCAAAGAGATAAATAAAAATTTTTAATCGGCGTAAAATTAAATAAAGAAATAAAAAAAATAAATAAAAACAGACAAGCCAGATGTTTAAAAAATAAATTACCAATTACTTATATTAATTTAATAAACTTACACTTGCAGGTTCATACAGGCCGACTATAGGGCTGTCATATGGGTGACGTCACCATAATAATAACCAATAAAACATAAGAAAGAGAAGGAGAAAGATTATTTAAATAAGGGGGAAATACTCTAAGCTATTAACTTGGAATTATTACTTGGAAGTATGTATGAGTTACTATACAGTTCGACTTAATTTACAATCAATTCTCCAAATAATACTATAAATAAAACTCTCTATTTGTAATTTGCGCGCCAATTGCCCTAATTAATAATTCCTTTCTTAACACACACTGGTGGTAAAATTTGAAAATGCTGCCTCTTTTTGTCTGTTTCATCATCACACAAAAGCTACATCAGTTTTTTAGTTTTTTAGCGGGCATGAGGAGTAGTTGGGCTTCATATAAAATATATAGGATTTTTTGGGTACACTTTCAATTGGCTTAATTTCTAAGATATTCTAAGGATGTTCAAAGATATATTTCTAAGAAATAGAACATGTATTCGCCCTGGCAGCACTCTAAATGGAAGCAAATTTCAAGGGGCAGATTAGCTCAGAGATTAGCTTTGAATATAAAAAGTAAAAAAAAAATGGTACATCCGGTCGACCGATTTTTACCAAAAGTTTCAGCTTTCTGCGAGGATCTGTTTTTCAGTTATGCTGACCACATACATACACACATACACATAAACAGAGGCCAATTTTTAAAAACCACGTTTTCGGACTCAGGAGGCCTCAAAACAAGTATTTTCGATGAAAACTCAATTTCGAATGTTTGAAACGATCGCATTACTTCCTACAGCAATAAGAGAGAGTAAAAAATAAAATCAAGTTTCCAAAGACGCCAAAATAATTTTCTCCTGATAATTTCGAAAATATAAAATGATCGCTACACTTCCTCTTCTTAATAACAGAGCTAAGTAAAAAGAAATAAATCTTTGAAATAACAAGGGGAAAAAAGATTCTTTACGAAATAATATTAAATATTAACAACAATAATTACAATGACATTATATAATGATTGGCCGATGTAATGTCAACCAGTTGTGTGTGACCCTAACCACAACAAACACAACAAATAAACACACATACAAACAAACAAACTACTTTCTGTAATTACCAAACCACAATTCCTTGATTCGTTCTAAAGAAAAATACCACAAATCCAATTCCATTCTTTAGTCTCCGTTCTATCTGTATTAGAATATCTATTATTTATATATTGGCAACTATAAATTCTACACTTATCTGGGATTTTTTATTTCTTTAAAAAAATAAAAACAATGTTCATATTTGGTTTATAGGATTTGATAAATAAATTTTAAACTATTATTTATATTCCATTTATATTAATTTTTCAAATTTTATTAAATTAAAGATTATATACAACATATTGCTGTATTATTATATTCTCTTGTACCAGTAAGAGATGTTCATGTCAAGTTTTCGAAATTGAGTTTTACCGGAAATAAATGTCCGAGGTTAGTTGAGTGCAAAAAAATGTCTTCAGGATAGAATGGTTGTATTAGTGTGCGTGAGTGTGTATGTGTGAGAGAAAAAACAAAATATCTCAAATATCTTAAAAATACAAAATAAAATGAATGTTTTTTGCGATTTTCTCGAAAACAGCTCTTTCGATTTTCTTTAAACTTCGCACAGTAACAAAAGTAGTGAGCGACGTTCTACTTTATTACAAAAAGTAGACGCTGCCATTACTTTATTACACTGGTATACTAAAGTTAATATTAAACTCCAGCTAGCTCGACGTCTAGCAGCAAAACGCAAAAACAAGATCGAAACGAATCCCACTTACAGCGGTTTGAGGTTTTACCAAATGCAATATTACAATACATTCTCAGTATTTGCACCTATTCATATTTTATTATATCCAATAAATTAAGCAATTTAATATGGTTGTAGAAAAAATGTAATAGTCAACATGTGAATAAAGTATTTTCACACTCTCGTTCAGTTGCCACACTCGCTGATGCGTCATTACTTTATTACTCTCTGATAAATTACTATTGTTTGAAAAAAATAAATATTTTGCAAATGACATTCATAATTTCTTTATTTTTTTGTTTTGTTTTAAATGTGTTTATAATATTTTCCCAAATAATGTATTCAAAATAATATGATAGTGTTTGCCATGGGAAGAAGAGAGTTTGGAAATAATGTCATGGTGATAAACAGAAATAAAAAATATGTTTTAGAAATGAATAATTTTCTGTCTTTTTAAAGGAGAATGAAGCCAGCCATATTCCAATAAATAAATAATAAATTGGTTAAAATTCTTTCAATTATTTTTAGACATAAAATTCTAATAACCAAAGACATTGGATCTAATAATAAAATCTGATTTTGTTAATGAAGTTCACAGTTCGCAGTTTTCCTGCGATTTTTTATTTCTGAGATAGCAAACACATGGACATATCGCCGAAACCATTTTTCTTTCGTTCTCAGGAGGGGACCTCCCTAAACCAACGGAAACACAATTTCTAAAATCTGCCGCAATCGCAATATTTCTTCTTAAAGTATGAGACAAAAAAAAAGAAGAGGACTGACATCCTCCCAAAAGGAAGAAGATGCGTAAGTAGAAGAACGGCGGGAAGAAGTGAAGGCAAATGGATGTGGTATGGTAAATATATAGGGGTAGGTCTTGCTGGGCAGTAGTTGGGAGTATTGATCAAGTGACCTACTGACCGGACACTTGCATGTTCCTTACAGTTCTCGCACTCTTCTGACCACCCTGAACTAACCACCTCTTTTTTGCCGTTTTAGTTATTTTATAGATGGCGCTAGCTGGGTATAAATCAAGTTATCAGGGACTTACCCTCGTCTAATATCATAACGGTCACAAATTTCCCTGAATCAACTTTACCAAGAAATATTTCCTATTTATTAAACTACTTCAATGGGCGGGCCATTCTCGTAAAAATCATTTAATTTAAATGAAAGTACAATTTATTGGCAAAGAACAAAATCAAATTTAAAATTGAGAGTCCTGGTAGGACTGGACACACCTGGGTAGCCAGTGATTACACGAAACAGATAGGACAGACAGTCCTTTGTGTCAGAATTGTGATAAAGGAGTCAGGGAAACGATGTGCCACTATCTAGATCAGTGTCCCCGTTACACCAATACTAGGTTTCGCATATTTGGAAGGGCAACACTTTCAAAGGAGTGCTTGGGAGGAACTGGGATATCTTAAGATATTGTAGTCAGACCCGGTAATGCTGGGGGAATCTTCTTAGTAAATTTATCCCCCTAGAACCATACTGGCTTAGGTCCCGCGTCTTTAGGAATTCATTATTAACCCTAGAACACCACACTTCTTGCTTTGTACTTCATCTGACCTACTGGGGTGTCACATACCCCAATTTAAATAATATATTATCAAACTTTATTAAGAATATTGAAACTCTACTACAGTGATTTGCTAGGTCAGTTAGGATATAAATAAAGTAAAACATTTTAAATAATATTAATGTACTTTATTGTAAAGAAATAAAATAAAGTAAATTTTTCTTCTAACTTCATCAGTACATTTTTAACTTAACTACTAATTTATATTTTCAAAAATTGATAACATATTTTATTAATACAATTTCTTATAATGAAACTAGAATATATAAATGTGTATTTACAAACAAAAAATGAATGTATAAAATGAACACAATTACGTTTTTCTTTTGTTGATTTATGAGCTACATTCATAACACACCGCAGCTCTATGTTCATTACAAATTGGCCTTTTACACTGTGAACATCTCATTTTGGTTTTTCTGTCTTTACCTCTTTGACAGAAAACGCACTTAACTTGTTTTTCTAAATATTCAATTTTTCTAGGGGTCACTTCCCCTAGTATGTCCTCTATGGTAATACGAAGAGGCCGCCGAAGTGTTTCTGCTTGCGATCTGCCTCTAAGGTGAGGTTCGATTAGGCTGTAACCCAAATCAAGCAAAAATGTACGGCGCTTTTTTTTTGGTTGCATTTGGGCGAGAGTATATAGCACCATAGCATTGACACCACTTTGGTCTAGCATGCCGCAGAAGAATCGAAGAGGCCACCGTCTTGTTTTCCGTGCTGTAGTGTGTATTTGATCAAATGTGTCAGTTCCTCCCTTGTGCGAATTGTAATCCATAATAATTTGGGGTTTTCCGGTAACGGCGTTATTGAATCGTCATAATGAAGAGTAGAAAGGAGAAGTACTATTTTATTTGGTTTTGGAGAATATGAAACCAATGTTTATTTGAGTCGAAAGCGAATAAGGACGTCCCAGATTGTTTGGGCACCAAAAATTGAGGGGGGATTTCAGCTTTATTCTTACGTAATGTTCCAACCATGGTAAGTTTATACTGTGTCAACATCTGTTCGAATAATTGTACGGACGAGAACCAATTGTCTGTAGCCACATTTCTGTTTGTACCATGGATGATTTTCGTCAATTCTTTGACATAATGGGTTGGCACAGGTTCACCTTTCGGGCAGTTCACCTTCCCGACATATGGCATTGCATTTACCTTGTAAAAAGTACGGGAGTCGTTCATCATAACAATTTTGATTCTGTATTTATCTGGTTTCGAAGCCAAGTATACCCGAAATGGGCATCGTCCTCTATACCCCAACAATTGCTCATCAATTGTCACGTGCTCAAAAGGGGTGTACAGTTCTTGGCAATTTTTTATGAAAATATCCCATATTTCCCTTATAGGTGCCAGCTTATCTAAAACTTTCCTTTCCACTCTAGTTGTTTTATCATCAAATCTCAAGCAGTAGGATAAAAAATAAAATCGATTCATCGACTTTGTAATTCTAATCAAAGGATGACCATTATATTGGCACCAAAGCTCTTCGATATTCAGCTTTGAAGATTTATTAACACCAGCAAGGTATAATAAGCCAATAAAAGCACGAATTTCTATTTCGTTTGTTTCTTTATGGTAAGACTGACATCTGGAAATTGATGTCAATCTCCTCCTAATTTCTTGGTTTGTTTTTTCCACAATTGCAGATATAATGTCATTACTTATTAGTAAATTCCAAGATTCTAGGGGCGTGGAAATATTTTTTGCAGCACCTTTCGCACCTGGGGTTTGGGAAACTTTATTTTTTTGCCTTAGCTCTGCCTCTCTTTGACGGAACATCAGTACACCATTTGTACTGATTTCTTCCTCGCAATATAGATGACTTACATATTTTTTGCGGAGGCTCTTCTACATCACATTCTTCTTCAGTTTCAGAGACTTCTTGTTCTGTAACACTATCTGATTCTTCGTCAGAATCTTCATCGCCAAAAAAGACATTCCCTTCTTTCTCATCTTCCTCCAATTGTAATAGGACTTTCTGGATTTCATCCGGTGTCCAGTCACAAAGTGGTTTCTTTGAAGTAGAAGCCATACCTTCTTTGCTAAAAACCAGTAAAATAACTGTAATAAATGTCACATTTAATAATAATTAAACGTTTATACTGAGTACTAAAACTTACCTCAACGCAACCTAATCTAACACATTGGGGTGTGGCAAACCCAAAAAACACACTGAGGTGAAAAGCACCCCAAAATTACTTAACTTGTACACTACAGAAATTTCAAAAAACTTCTAATGCCGAACGAGTTGCGTAACGAATAAGCAGTAAATGAAGTGTATTTAGATGGTGGGGAAAACACAGGACAAATTCTGTAAATCACACAGAAAGATATAGTGGGGTGTTGCACAGCCCAGGGTGTCGTTCTAGGGTTAATAACAATAAATATCTCAGAAACGAAAAATCCCAAACTGGCTTTCTGTCCAGCAAAACGCACGTGACACGAAGTTTCTTTCAGTTTTTTCACGATTTTCTTTAAACTTCACACACTACCATCTATACTAGACTTTTAACTGAAACATTTTGTAGAGATGCGCTTCAACGTTAATCTTTCCTCTGAACTGCCACAACAGTACAATGAAAGGTCTCTACAATCTTATAACAAAAAGGCTTGCCAGAATTCCAAATTTGAATTAAATCAATTTAACCGGAAGTGCAAGTGCAACTTACACAACAGGCTTCTGAGTTCTTTCTATTTTCATGGAAATGACTCTAACGATTTTGTACAAGTTTGAAATGCTAATGCACAGGTTTAAACCAGCATTTTTATTTGAAACATTTGCTTACAATGTACATTAATATTATCTAGTTTGTGGAAATGTTACAGTGTACTGAAGTGGTACTTTAGGGGAAACCAAAACCTTTGCTCCTCCAGGACCTTTCAAAAATAAATTTTTCTGAAAAAGGTTTAACATAAAATTGATAGACATTTTTGTGTCTATGTAAAAAATATACAAAGTTTAAAGAAAATCGATATGCCGTTTTCGAGAAAATCTGTGAAAAGCTGCAATTTCGGCTGACGGGTTTTGTCCGGAAACTTAGGTGTCGAATGATGATGGTACCTAAACAGAATATCAAAACTGGGTCACTTACTTGGTTGGTGATTTTTCGTTTGTGAGATATTTTATTCACAAACAAACATATCTTTCTGAAGTTGACCTCTTTGTTTTCATTTAACCCCAGGGGACAACAAGCGCTGAAGACTTCATGTTGCCGATAGTCACATCAATGCTAAGTTCACTATCATTATTGCCACAACCTCGTCCATTGCGCTGAATGAACGAATAGGCAACAATCTTCACTTTACCAAAAAATAATTAAATAAGCGCCTGGCAATTTCAGGGCTTTTAGTCAGTCCTAAAATCAAACTTTGAAAAGGTTAATTTCAAAATTCATTATCTGCAAGCAACATTCAAAAGTGTAGTAACTATTTTCAAGGAGTCTACAGCATGGTACTCAAAAAGCTTCTAGCAAACAACTCGCGGCACTCAGCTTTCTGTCGAAGGCCTATTTAAAAGCCAGAGAGTTTTCACTAAGCTCTACCACACTAGCTACCGTTATACGAGTTCTAATTCCAACCACATCTATTAGCCAGCACTACATCACCAACATCATTATTCATAGCTCGGTCGCTTAAATATTTCTTTATACTCTTTAACTTCTACACTGTAAATGTATTTAAAGTTCTCGTTTAGTTGCCATACTCGCCATCGTTCGTGTAGGCAAACCTGAACTCCAGTATATAAAAGTACCCCATAATTCTCTTGTCAAATACATGATTATAATCTTATTAAATTTATTATTGCAGAAATAAATTTATAAATTGAATGATTTTTTTTTCATTTTTAAATTGTATTCATTAACAACTACAAATTATAAATATATATAATTATATATATAAAAAATTATCATAAAGACCTTTTTAATCGAAGAGGCCATCTGTAAATGATTGCAATAAAATAATGTTTTATTATAATGAATTAAGTCATTAGAGTTTTGTCATTAAAATAATATAAAAGTAATAAAAACTGCACATTATCATAATAACATTTATTATAAATTGTGATGAGAAATTCAATAATGAATATTTCATTACGTTATACTTATTAAAATAATATATGTGCACAGTATTCTTCTATTCATCTCAAGTAATAATTGTAATTATATAATTATTATTAGAACACGAACTAGTACATCCCGTTCATTCACAAATACAAAAAGTATCTAGTGTGAAACACTCCCATCACTTTCTCTTACTGCAGTTAATACAATTATATATAGAAGAGAAACTTTCTTTAAGCTTCAAATTTTACTCTTTTGACCTAACATCAATACAGAGATATGGTGGAGGGGACAAGTAGCAACCTACCAACCCATACGGTAGAGAAGCGTAATTGTAGTCCAGAAGAGCAAGCCAATCACGCTGAACCCACCCTATAACACTTGAAATTTAACACCACGAATCCCATAAAACAATCTAAAATAATTTTGTTTAAAAATTTTCAAATAAAAGTGATGGGTTTATATCAGTGCAGTTAGTATCGTAAATAAATCGTTCCAGATGTCTACAAAAAAATTCAGTAGCACTTCTATTTTCCGATTTTATTCAAATTTTGAATTCTATCTATACTTCTAATGTGTATTAATATTATATAGGTGGCATTGTACTATACTAGTACTTTATAGGAAAGCTTAACGTTACTGCCCCCCCCAACCCTAAAAAAAAATCAATTTTTTGGGGAAAATGTTTTAAATAAAACTGATAGGTATTTATTTTTGTAGATAGTATACGAAGTTTAAAGAAAATCGTTGGAGCCGTTTTCGAGAAAATCGCAACAAACTAAAAAAAAAAATCATGTGTCAAGTGACACTTCCGATTGATGTATTTAGCCGGAAACCTTCGTGTCTAATACAGTGGTAGTAGCTAAACGCAATACTAAGTTTGAGCTTCTTTTTATCTTCCGTTTTTGACATATTTTGTTCACAAACATAAAGACTATTTGCTAAAAACATTTTTTCGAATTCACGTAACTCCAAAACATGTGTTTCCTGTAAAAACTCAATTTCGAAAATCTGGCACAATCGCAATACTTCGTCACGAGTAACAAAAGTACAAAAAAAATTAATGCATAATGGCAAAAAATGACTCACTGTCTGGCCCCGAAAAAATTTTTTAAAAAAATCTGGGTCAATTGGTTGCATCATTAGCGGAGAGTGGTTACATTTTCTGACTGTTCAGAATTCCCCCACACTGTTTCTTAGTCATCTTGAAGGTATAGCTTTTTAGTAGAAATAGAATACTGAAGGATATGTTGGCAGCAATGCTATCTCAGTGTTGTCCTTTCTTTCGGTTTTTCACGATTTTCCCGAAAATGGTTCTGATTAATTTTTTCAAACTATAATATCTACATATATTAATGCCTATCACTTTTATTTGAAGCATTTTTTTAGAAAATTAGATCTTTGGGAAGTTTGAAGGAAGCAGTAACCTTTCTTAACATTTTTTAAAGTAACACTTCAGTAGAATATATGGTTCTACCATCTATTTAATAATAGGAAACATTAGCAGCACTGTTCGAATTCCAAAAAAATTGAACTTTACATAATAGGTTTAGGGATATTCTTGGAATTTCACGAAAACGGCTGCAATAAATTTCATCAATCATGAAATGCTAATGCTAATTGCGCATACATTAAAGGCTCTCAGTTTTATTTGAAAAGTATTTCCTCCAGAAAAATAATTTCATGAGTTTTCTAGAAATTCTGTTATATTTTCAAAAATTTATATACAATAAATATTTACAATACATTACTCTAATGAAAACAGTTGTAAATGGTAAAGATGTATACAAAACAATACATAAAACTAAATAAACAAGAAAGTGAAATAGAACTATGGAAAGGAAGTTAAAATGCAATGTGGTGGTGGTGGGGGGGACCAGACACTAAAAGTGTACACACAATATATGTACAAAGAAAATAAATACAATAAAAAAATCTCCCAAACCAGGTAATATAGCATCTAACGGTACATAACTCTACAGGAAAGTAGAGACACACTCTTTACCGCCAACTTCCCCTACTGCCTTCCTATAATCAAACACAGTCACTACACTTTAACACATTCTTCTCTCTCATTCTTCGATATATATATAAATAAGAATGGGAGAGAGGAGAGAGTGTATATATATATGGCAGGTTTTTGCCCGTGTAGAAATAATAAACAACTTACTAGACTTAAAAACATCTGTTTTGGAAATTTCTCAGCATTAATTCAATAGGGAACTTCAGCAGTAGTCAGAGGGGTGAAAACGTTACACCTATATATATATCTCTTTGTATTTTAACGGTTTTATTGGTTTATTTAAATCCAAATAAATATCTAGTTACAATATAGAAGGAATTAACTATTTTATTAATGAATAGAATTTACATTAACGATTTTTACTTTTTCTTATTCCCAGTAAAAGGAAGTATTACGATCGTGCCAGATTTTCGAAATTGAACTTTTCAACGGAAATACACGTTTTAATTTCCCCTGAACACGAAAAAAAATGTTTTTGGTGTGTCTATGTTAAAAGCACAACTCAAAAACGAAATATCGCAGAAAGTACTCAAACTTGATATTCCGTTTATGTACTATCACCGCCGCGTCTGACACGAACGTTTCGGGCAAAATGCATCAACCGGATGTGCGATCTACTGAATGTTATATTCAGTTATTCTCGAAATCAGCACTATTTTTTTTTATACACTTGCTACGGCTACACAGATAAATAGCTATCATTTTTATTCCAAATATTTTTCCGGTAAAATTGATTTTTTGGTTAATCTCTAAAGTACCATTTTTGTATAGTTGAAGTATTATAACCAGCTACATAATATTAATATAATTGAAGCTTTGTAGATTTCCAAATTTGATAAGAAAATCGGTTGACCGGAAATGCGATTTTATAGGTTTCTGAATTTTTTTATTGAATTTTCTAGAAAACGGCTCTAGTTGATTTTCTTTAAACTTTGAATGCTCACCGTACAATAAATATATATACCAATCATAACACTTGCACTTTTATTTGAAACATTTTTCTAGAAAAAGTTGATTTTATATAGTTTGGCGGATTCTACGGCGTTAAACTTGAAATATTAATCATTGGTTCTATGTTATTAGGCGGTCTTCTCACTTCCCCACCTGGTTGGGTTGGTATGTGTTCCCCCACCACCACCCCCACCTGTATACTTATGTTAGGACAAACGAGCAAAATTTGAAATTTAAAGAAAATTGTCCTTTTTATATATATTGTATTGACAGGAATAAGAGAATGTCAAGTGAGTGTTTCACAACAGACTTTTTTTTTTGCCATAGATTGGACAAATATAATATAAAGAAGAATGAATTGCCAAAGTGGAAACGACGATTAGAAATTAAAACCTCCGCCATATTACAACCTAATGGACATTATATGTAACAATTATCGAAGCGCAAATCTTCTTGTACGACCTACGCATCGTTTCTTTGTATTTGAAAACACAAAGAGGGATCTAGTTGAACCATTATGTGTAATCGATCAATTTTTTGTGTCGTATACAAATATTTATTTATATTATTTTTCAACCACGCAACAAATATTAATTACACATTTATTACTTCTTTTTTTTAAATATACGTAAAACTCATCAATAAAAAGCTTGTGATAAATTATGTATTTTGGTGGACATAAATTTATATTTAAATAAATTATTTCTGTCTTAATTTGTAAAGAAATTTAAAGTATAATATTAGGTTGAGTAAATCTTTTATGAATTGAGTGTTGGCTATATTTGTCCATAGATTGTGTGCTGGGTGACTGACCCTATGACCTTTCGATTCAAACATTTCATTGTAGGCCTTTTAGATTTTCTTTCTTTTTACTCTACCACCTTCACACGATAAATTAAATTGCAAGAAAAATGTATAAAGTTGAGCGGAAATACTTTTTTTACTTTCTCTGGCAAGAAGAAGTATTGCCGATCAAATCCAATTTTCAAAATTGAGATTTCATCGGAAATATATGTATTGAGGTCCTCTGAGTACGAACACAATGTTATTAACGCGAATGGTCTGTGTATGTGTGGTGATTAAACAGTATCTCAAAAACGAAAAAAGCAGGAACCTCACAGTTGGTATTCCACATGTGACACGAAGGTTTCGGGCAAAAATCCATCAATCGCAAATGTAACTTTAATGAATTTCTATTTTTTTTTCTTCACTTTTTCGTGACATTCTCGAAAATAGCTCTAACGATTTTCTTGAAACGTTATACCACATACACAGATGACCAACTACCACCCAGCATTTTCAACTGAAACATATTTTCCCGGGAGAATTGATTTTTTTGAGTTCTGGGGGAACAGTGGCATTATGGTTCCTTTAAAGTACTACTTCAATTCAATTTAGGTTCTGCCAACTATATAATAAGAGTTATACGTTAGAAGCATTAAAAGGCTGACTTGGTATGCCCCACACTGGACTCAAATGACTCGGACTAAAGAGACGGTTCAGACAACCCTCAAGACTACTAGAGTGACGGTCCAAAACTTACATTAGAAAATAAAATACTTCTTCACCTGCTCCTACTGAGACCTCTATGGTCGAATGGTATAGAGGTATGGGAAACAACTAAGCGTTCCAATTCTCTCGTATCCAGCCGTTTCAATAAAAAATCCTTCGAAATATCGTCAATGCACGAGGTTGCTGTGTTCCTATGTTGCTAACATCACCATAAATTCGATGTTGCAATGTTCATATGTTGCTAACATCACCATCCATTCTGATCTAAACATTCCTTTCGTTAACCATCGAGCCAAAACGCGTTTCCTTGCTCATCCTAATCCTTTAATTTACCAGCTTTCTTCAAACACTATTCCCGACAATCCACGCAGGCGGCTGAAGAGAAGATTGGGGGCCCAGTGACTACCTGGCGCGCCCTTCCTGACTAAAATGTAATTACTTCTCTGCCTGCTATGTTGGTACCATCTCTAAATTAATGTTGCGGGACAAAATTTGTAGCTTAAAGAAAATTAGTCATTTTATATTTAATTGTATTAACAAGAAGGAGTAAGAGAAAGTCGTGTGAGTGTTTCACACCAGATTTTTTATTTTATTTTATAAAATTATAAAGATTCTAAGGTGATTCACCACTGTGTGAAATGGTGTAGAAAGGAAATGAGGCAGAATAATTAGCAGTGTATACCGCACCACCGTGCGCACTTATTGTTCTTATTTTATTATATCAAGTGAAGGTTATAATTGCTGGGGCGAAACTAAAATAATTTTCAAAATAAAAGTGATTTTATTAATTAAAAAAAAAAAAAAATCTGCGTTTCATTCACTTTTACATTCTCTCGCAGCAATAACTGATAAAATTTCATCAAACCTATAATTATTATTAGATGATACGTCATTCAGTGTTACATCAACGGGAGAACCGGAACTTAATAAAACCACTTTTTTGAGGAAAACAGAACCCCCTTAAAAGAACTTCCTCGGAAGAAAGTTTCAAAAGAAGAGATAGTCTCCTCAGTCTCGGTCTACCAAATTTAATGAAATCCGTCGGTTATTTTTGTAGAGAAAACTCAGAAAACTAAAAAATATAACTTACTAAAAACGCACTTCCGGTCAAAACCCAATCCTCAAAAGCCCCTTAAATTATCCCGGATAAATGTTTCAAATAAAAGTTGTAGCTCGGGTAGTTGATATATCAAGTTTAAAGAAAGTCGTTGGGGCCCCGTTTCAAGAAAAAAACGCAAAAATCTGAAAAACATCCATTCAATGAAGAGGTACTGCCCCAGTTGAAGAATTTTACTGCTAACTACCTGTCGGCTCTCATGACGATACCCAAACGGAATGTAAAGCTTGGAATTCTTGCGATTTTTTCATTGCTGTTCACATGTGTACACACACACACATATCACGTATTTCCGAACTCAGAGGACCTCGAAATATTTACGGAGAAAACTCGATATAGAAAATTCGACATGATCGCAATAGTTCGCTTTTACAGCAATAAGAGAAAGTAAAATTATTATAATTATTATTGATAAATGAAAATGTATAAAAATAAAAGAAATTGTTTTCGTTGTTGAGATATTATTTTAGCGCGCCGAATATGGATGGCATGGTTTAGTTAGGTAATAACGTACAAAAGTAAGTCTAGGTCGTGGAAGCGACTATGAAACCAACAAGTATTACCTCTACCTACATTATAACAAACAAAGAAGAGGGAGAACAAGAAGAGAGGTTGTGAAATATTTTCACTTTCACTATTACCCAGAACTTGGCAATGGTAACCAAGTCTATACTGGTAATAAGATTACTCATTTTATTACCTTTCATGTATTTCTTTTCAAATTACCTATATCTTTTTGGTGTTATTTCTTTTCAATTTTTTAATACCTTCCAAAATGGGCAAAATTCTGGGAAGTAAAAATTGGCTAACAGACAAAAAAAAAAATGAAAATGCGTTAAAGTACGATATGTTATCATCACTAATTTTCTATTTATTTAATGTTACCACCCGATTCTATTTCACTAGCAGACTTATGCATGATATAATTTACTAACTTGAACTGACAAACTAACATTATTTTTTACGAGGCAAGTAATAGGAGAACTCTGGTGAAACGATTAAAAAAATGTTTGAAATTTGAGCAAATAAACATTATTCTCTGAAACCTATACAATAGTTTAAAAATAAAATGTTAAAAAACTCACGACAATGCGTTCGCATGCGGTGGTGAATAAAGATTTGCCAACGGTGATTGTGGAGGTCCATATGTATAGTCCGGCACAGTTCTCTGCTGATCCTCCATAGGTAGTTGGAACACAACTGGCTAAGAAAAGGGGTCACTGTGTCACCCCCTCTCTTTTTCACGCCAGCCACTATATCGCCCCTCCACTAAATTCACGTTTGAAAAAATGTTCTCTCTCTCTCTCTTTCACGACATAGCAGCAAACACACTACACTAGTAGTCTACTAGAACGCTATCCCCACTATTCACTCTTAATTCTCTTGTCTCTCACTAGAGAGCGCTCACTTACACTCCTCTCTCTCCATACCAATATACCGTGGAGTGTATATACGATTGCTATATGCAAATACTCACAAACATAAACACATATACACGATGAACGCGCACAAAAAACACTCACTCAGCAGGCAAATGACGTCACACGGCCAGTTTCCGCCTTGAGAGCCAGGTAGTTTTTTAAACATAACATGATTTGGCACAAGGTACATTAGTGGACGCCTGCCGCCCGTTTGAGTATTCCACGTCATCTGTGTTCAGTATAATTATTAAAAAAAATATTATTGTATACTGTTCTAAAAATTTTTCGAAGTTTACGTAAATATGTATATGTATTATAAAAAAAAATAAATAAATAAAATTAGGAGATTTAATAATAAATGTAGGTGAGGCTGTTCACTTACTGTAGTTCTCAGTTGGAAAAATCTGGTGTGAAACATTCAGATTTCTGTTACTCCTGTAAATAATATAACACGACAAATTTTCTTTAAACTTCACATTTCATTCATTTATATAGAAATGGTGGGGGGCAAGTCCCAACCTACCAACCGTGATTGACCAGAAGATTGCGCCAATACGTTGTACGAAGTCCTCATAAAACATCTAAAATTTAACGCCAAAAATTCCAGAGATAGATCTAAAAATAATTTTTGCAGAAGATATAAAAATGGTTTATACCGGTGCAATTAGCATTCTAAGTTTAAAGGAAATCGTTATAGTCGTTGTCGAGAAAATTCCAGAAAACTCAAACTCATCTATAATTTCGAACTTCCGCCTAACCGATTTCCTTCAAATTTGAAATTGCAGCAATGCTTCTATCGTACATTAACAGAATGTAGGTATTAGAACATACATTGTACTATCTGAAGTAGTGACCATACTATAGTAGTAGTAATATAGAAGAAAGTTTACCGTCACTATACCTCCAGAACCTCACCAAACATCAATTTTACCTGGAAAACGTTTCCAAAAAAAAAGTGATAGGCAGAGAGTATACCAATTTTATTGGTGTTTAGGTAGTAGATACGAAGTTTACAGAATATCGCTGGAGCTGTTTTTCGAGAAAATCGCAAAACTGCAAAAAACTATTCAGAAAAGTCGCATTTTCGGTTGTTGGATTTTGCCGGAAACCTTGGTGTCAGATACGGTGGTAGAACATAGACGGAATACCAAGTTTGAGCTTTCTGCAATTTTTCATTTTAAAGATATATTGTTCATAAACACGCAAACATGCTTGTAGAAATTCGTTTGGACTAACCAAAAGATCTTTACCATGCGGAACTGCGACATAATTATTCTCTGTATGACTGATTCTGTTTAGCCTTGATTGAATGGAAAGTGGCCCCAACAATCTTTTTAAAAATTTCCTATTAGCTACACAAATGAAAAGCTGACCACTCACCTTTTTTTTTTTTTTTTAAGGAAAATTGATTTTTTTTATAGTTTCCAAGAAAATTTCGAAAACTCAGAAACTAATTGTCAAAAAACACATTTCATTTTCGCACCGAGTTTCTTTAAACTTTGAATTCTAGCAGTGCACAATATATTATTAAAATACTAGGTTTTAACATCAATCAGTGCTATCTGCATTCGGTGGAAATTTAATTTGGAAAATTAGACAATATCGCCAAAATTTCAACATGAAACACATTTTTTCAAAACAATTATCGATAACTTATATAATTTACTTTACTTTAGAAAAGCCAAATAAATAATACAATGTATATGATATTTATTTTTACTATAAAATATGATTAAAAAGGATTTCTTGTTCTTCTTTATATATATATATATAGATAGATATATTTGTTGAAATATTCTGCACGTTCATGTAACTGACATTTAATTTGTACTTGGCGGGAAGACTGACAAATGTCTGAAACCATATAAAGGATAAGTGGATGTGAAATATATATATATAAAAGAAATACATTATTGTACATACTTATGTACATGACTATTTAATTTAAACTTAAATGTACTTTTATTTATTTAGTGTTTTTTCTTAATAATATATGGGATAATATATTTATTATATTTAATGCAGACTAATTTTTAATAAAGGTTGAGTTAGTTACTTAAAATATTATACAGAAATATTATACGGCTCCTTTATTAGTATAAAATCAATATAAATTCGTATTTTTATAGTGTGTGGCCTAGAGCTGGATTAAAACTTAAATGCTTTCATATAGGGTGGCGTATACTATATACATGCATACAAATGCTATCACTGTTATTTGAAACAGGTTTTCACTAAAATCGATCTTTTGGAGGAGCTGTTCAACCTTAAGCTTTCTTCTAAAATGCCACTTCAGTACAGTGTGAGGCTCTGTATACGTATATAAAAAGTGTTTTAAAACTATCGCTAGAATTACTAATTCCTGAATTCGCCAGTGAATCCGATTCAAAGGTTTATTGAAACCCCACCTCCCAGTTATTTGCAATTTTCTAGTAAATGATTCCAACGATCGTCTCCAAACTATACACGATGATACTATCTGCCTGCACATATACAACAGGCTGTGGCTACAAAAGCCAAAAAACTTCTGCAATCTGAAAAAAAAATCTATCGCGGTTTCTAGACAGACAGTTCACGTCCCCCTTTAGGGGTACACATGTACTTTGTACTTAGCCCCCTCTCATTACTACTTAAAGTTAACGCTTGTAAGAGGAACCACACTCAGAGTGTATCAATTAAATTTGCTCTGTGCAATTCTATGTTATCACACTGTTTTGACAAAAACAACCTGATGATGGGCGAACGCCCGAAACCAGTCAATGACCACAAAAAGAAGCAGGCTATCACGGAAAATATCTTGCTCCCACCTGTGCGGAACCAACCACTTGGAGCTGTTTTCTAGAAAATCGCGAAAAACTGAAAAACAAAATATGCCATTACCAGTCTGTTCAAAACCTTGGAAAACCGAGTTGGAGTTTACTGTAATTTTTCGTTTTTGTAGATATTCTGCATACACAGTGTAGACGCTAAAAACTTTTTTTTGAAACTCGGGGGACCTCAAGATCTCATAACATGTATTTCCGGTGAAAACTTGAAAAAAAATGACACTTTTTGCAATACTTTCTGTCGCTATCAAAAGTAAAAATATCGATACGCATCCCGAAGATGGGCGAACGCCCGAAACCGGTCGATGACCACAAAATGAAGCAGGCTACCACGGAAAATGTCTCTGAGAATTATATTGATTTAGAATTCCTCAGTGCTACAACTCTCAGAAGTGTTAGCTGAAATTCATTCTTGCAGAGCATTAATTTGATGAATCATTTTAATGAGGCGTCCAGTATTCTCATGACTTTATTTAAATTATAGTATTTTATTATTATTATTATTATTATTTTTATTACATTTAGAACGTAGAATAACCCAACAGGTGTAAATAATTTATTAAATGTGAGAGATTTCATAGAAGTTGATGAAATAGAGAGCGCTTTATTCATTGTTTCATTGTAATTATTTACCTGGAAGTGATTTTAAAATACAATACAATATACAACCTTTGTTATTTAAACAATTCCACTTTTAATACAATATATTTAAAAAATAAGAGAAAGTTGATGTCTTGCTTTTTCAAATGAAAATTTTACTAATTATATTGTTTTCACCGACTGAGAGAAAGTCAATTTGCTTCCATTCTGCGACTGCAGTACGGGAGCGCCGCGATCTGCCAGAGTTTCAATTTGAGTTTTACCGGAAATACATGTTTTGAGATTCCCTCAATGCGGAAAAATGTTTTTAGCGGATGATATATTTCCTTCACTCTCTCTCTCTCTCCCCCCCACACTCTCTCTCACTGTGTGTGTGTGCACAATAGCAGTGAATTCGAACACACCGATACAAACATTTTATTCAAAATCCATGACCAATGGTGAACACGGTGAATTCTTGATGGTTTGGCTGGTTAGAGAGAGCTCTTGCTTATTCCAACTATTATCGTTTAAATATTGCTTCGTTATCATGCTTCTTGAGAGACTTTAGCAAACAACAAAATTCGGATAGTTTGGTTTCAGTACTTTTTCTTTAATCCATTTTTAAGCGTTCCATACAAGGGAGCGTGAAAGATGCGTTTCGAAGCGCACTATATAGCATCCGTTTGGTGCGAGTGAGCGGCAGTTGTTGACAGTGTGGAATCATCGGCTGTTGTGGAGAAATTTCATAATACCTATTTATTCCAGTACAGTTATGTATAAACAAAAAGAATCTGGTGTGAAACACTCACCTGACTTTGTCTCATTGCTTGCAATTATATATAAGTAACTACTTTTCTTTAAACATCAAATATTCAATACGATCATCACATATCAAAATTTACTCATTTGTCCTAACCTAAATATAGAGATAATGGGGGGGGGAGTACTTACCCAGGCAGGTAGGAGAAGTGATTGAAGAGAGCGCCAATAATATTGTCAAACAAAGCCCTGAAAACAATTTTCCCGGAAAACGTCACAAATAAAAGTGATAGGTCTATATCTGAGCAGTTAGTATTCCAAGTTTAAAGAAAATCGTAATAACTATTTTAGATTTTTTTCAAAATCTCAAAAAACCTGTTCTGTAAAGTTACACTTCCCATGTTGGCCGATTTTCTTCAAATTTGAAATTCTACCAATACTCCTATTGGTACATTAAAATTACTTAGGTTGTAGACCTGTACATTGTACTGAATTTGCACTTTAAGCAAAAACTTAATGCTACTGGGGTCCCCTAGAGCCGTTTTGATGGAGTCTTTCCCAAAAGTTACGAAAACTGAAGAAAAAACATTCAGTAAAGTAGCATTTCCGGTTCATGGATTTTGCCTGAAACCTTCATGTCAGTTGCGGTGATAGTAACTAACCGGTGTTTGCGTTTTCGGTGATTTTTCGTTTTTGAGATATTTTGTTCATACTACACACACACACACACACCTACACACAAAAACCATTCACTAAAAACACTTTAAACCTCAGCTTCAAAAATTTGACACGATCGCAGTTAGCATTATACTCTTAACTAGGAGGAAAGAGAAGAATAACTGGAAAGCAAAAAACTTAAATTGTCGGAAATCTGGAACGATCGTTATGTTTACCTCTAGATGCAATAAGAGAAAGTAATATATCGTTAAAGATATAGCCAAACAATTAACGTTATAAACTGGAGGAACATGTTGACAAGGAATGCAGGCGGAGAACAATAAACCAAAGAGGAATGGAATAAGAGCGACATATTTCTAACAAATTACATAAATCTAAAATTATTTGTATTTCATACTAATGATAAAACATGATTTCTTGACCAGCTGTAGTAAGGCTTATTATTTAAGTAATGATATATAGCTACTGCGGTGGCCGGTAACTGTGAACACTCCTCTAAATTCCTTGGATGTCGTTTTTAATTAATTCTAGTACATTTCACGGTCGTACATTCCTTACGTGTTTTATTTTATTTTATTTTTAAATAAATATATAATTAAAAAAAAAAAATAAAATCTGGTGTGAAACACTCAAACGACTTTCTCTTACTCTCACCACAATACAGTTATATATAAAGTGACAGATTTTCTTTAAACTTCAAACTTTGCTCATCTATCGTAATATAAATATATATACAACAGGTGGTGGAGGGACAAGTGCCAACCTACCAACCGAGGCCCGTACAGAATATTACATTATAGAGAGCGTCAATAACATTGAACTAACAAATTTGAATTTGAATCTCCCCTCAGAACTTCCTTAGAACCGCCTAAAAACAATATTATCAGATAATGTTACAAATAAAAGTGATGTAAAGTTTATATCTACACATTTGGTATTCCAAGTGTAAAGGAAATTGTTCTAGTCGTTTTAGAGAAAATTTAAATAAACTCAGTAACATATTCTGTCAAATTGCTGACTTCCGGTTGACTAATTTTCTTTACATTTGAAGTTCTAGCAATGCTTCCAATTTATATTGTAGATGGCGAAACCAATCACTCCACTGAATGGTAATTTAGAAGTAATAGAAGTAAAAGTTACTTGTGCCCCTAACAGAATCAATTTTCTCGATATAAATTATAGAAAAACTTTTTTTTTTTAAATGTGAATTTCAATAAATTGATGTTGTATAAAATGTTTCATTACATCGTACAACTGTCACTGATTTGCAAAACTAATCTCTACATTGGACATTGTCTAATATATATATATAGTAGTACAACGTCTATAGTTGAACGATTGCGGCTGCTAGTAACCCCCCTGTATGCAGGCACAGCTATGCGACAAAGAACAAATGTATGTCTATGTATGATGAGAATTATATACATACATATATATGTGGATGGAGTACAGTAAATATTACATAATAATGTATCTTCAATAAATAGTATATGTATGTATGAAGCACGCTTGTTATTTAGATTAAGCAGCACATGTATGTATGTATATTATAATTTTACAGGTTAGATAATATATGCGTAAAGAGGGAATGAGATATATTTAAAGCGGGTAGATGAGTGAGGCAGTAAAGTGATATATATATATATATATATAGGTGTTACATTGCGGGTAATATGCACACATATACTGCCGATACAAATCCAACACTACATATACTGTCCACTGTCCATTCAATTATAATCCAAAGCCACAACGCACTTGTCCATTATACTCACACATGTACACACACACACACACACACACACACACGTCTCACCATATACATATTTCATTCATCCATCTTCACTTCATATTATGTAGTATATACATTATAAATAGTAAACATATTATAGTAGTATATATATATAGTAAACATTGATAAATATCATTGCTACAATTATATATAATAAAATTTATTATGTTGATATACTCCTTATAATGCATACTAACCATACATATATGATAAAATAAAATTGCACTTTAGAAAAAAATATAACCCCACCCCTGCTCCAAAAAAGTCACTTAAATGAATTTTCTCGGAGAAATGTTTCAAATAAATGATGTAGCTCATTATACTGCTCTATATATATAGCTCTTTATATTGTAATTGGTATCCTAAGTTTAAAGAAAATCGCTGCAACCATTTTCCAGAAAAATCAGAAAGAACTGAAAATTCCATTCAGAAAAGTGGTACTTCCAGTCGAGGAATTTTGACAGATAACTTGCTGTGACTGATAACATTGTGATACCCAAACGGAATATCAACTTTGAACTTCCAGTTTTTTATCGTTCTTAAAGCAATGCTGTTCACATGTAAACACATATATCACCTTTTTCGAACTCAGAGGAGCTCAAAACGTGAATTTCCGGTGAAAACTCACATCGAAAATTTGACACGATCACGAGACTTTCTCTTACAGTAGTAAGGGGAAAAAAATAATAAGGTGAAACCATAAACGACCATCTCTTACAAATTGTAATACATAGTTGTAACTGGAAAATTTCATTAATTAACATAAGATGCTACATAATATTGAAGAATCAAAACTAAAATAAAATGATACTTCTTAGGGATGCGTAGCCTTCCAGTTCTCCCAGAGCCCTTCTCCAAAAAAATGAGAGCTCTAGTTAGTACAGCAAGTTTAAAGAAAAGTAGCCCCCCCCCCATAAAATTTTCGGCCAACCAATTTTCTTCAAATTCAGAATTTTAGCAAGAATTATTAGACGTCACATTTACTAATGAACACCGTAAAATGAATAATTCCAAAAATTCAAATAAAAATAATAAGCCAACATGCTGTAGACAGTAGACTACAAAGTTTAAAGATGTCGAAAGTATCGATGGAGACGTATTCAACAATTTCCACTTTGATTTTGATGTGGGGATCCTGCTAGCAGCTACACTTGTCTAGTATCTTATTCCAAAGCTTTGGAAAACTAGGACAGAAAACTTGATACAAATACCATGCATGGAGGCTGTTCCCAAAGTGAAAATAATTTACTTTTAGTATTTTACGGAAGAGAGCTTTAAGGCCGGGATCTCTGTATTCTACTATAAAGTGATTATTTCAACTAGCCCAACAGACGTTCCCGGGAGTTGGTTCGGATGCCAATTATAACAGACGGACGCCAATTATAGCATGTCCGTGGAAGTTCAAGTGTTGAAAAAGTAATGATTAACTAATTTTCATGCGTTTGATGAATTCCGAAACAACTACATTAATTATGCATGAAAGCCAGTGGCAACTGCCAACATGAAACCACTTGGAAACTAACTACTAGAATTTTACTAAATTATAAAAACAAACTAAGATCTTTTTTTTTTATCTCATATAATTAACTAACGAAATTTTTTAAGATATGTAAATAAGAGGTAAAGTAAACTATCTTCTTATTTAAATATAAAAACATATAAGCCTTAAAGTTTGTATTAAATATTTAGAATCCCCCCCCCCCATAGAAGGAAAATAATAGAATAATTTTTCCAAGAAGCCTCAAAATACGGGTTCTATGGTTCGGAGGTAAAGCTAAGTTAAGCAGTTTCTCCCAGAATCCTTATAAAGGCAATTTACTCCATAAAAAGCCAGAATTGATTAGTAAATTCGCACGTCTGATTAACCTATTTTCTGCCAACTTGAAATACTAGGAACATATTCACTGCACCTTAAAATTACGTTAATATACGTAAGTGTTGGAACCGCAAATTTATTGGAAGGACACTTTAGAGCAATGTTTTCATCTCAAAACGTTGCATCTATTCCAAAATATCTAAACTTCAATTTTTGCAGTAAGAGTTTTCAAATAAAAACAATAGGCCTACAGTTGTAGTGGTTGGTTCCGCAGAGCTGGAAACCATCAGAGATATTTTCTGTGATAGCCTGCTTCTTTTGTGCTCATCGACCGGTTTCGGGTGTTCGCCCATCATCTCACTGTTTTTGTCAAAACAGGTGATAACATAGACTTGCACGGGTCCCTAAACAACCCTGCGACTGTTGGAAAGCTTAGGCGATTCTAACTGTGGGGTTGGAGCCAACCCGAGAGTCCACGGACTAGACAACGTGCTTTTGCAAGGCTAGTCGGGCTCTGGCGGCAGACACCACAGCGGAGTTACATAACACTTACTCTGCACCCGCCGTGGGAACAGCTTCACTTACTCTACATCACAGACACACCACGACCTCACGCTGCCTTGACGAGGTTCATTTCTGAGCCTCTGAAAACAGATTTTCACTTCAGAGAGTCTATTTGGATACTGGAAGGCCTGGAGCGGCTGCGGGTGAGCGACTTACACGCTGGAGATTCGGCCAGGTACCTGTAGCTGTAGGGACCTGGTGAGGAAACAGCATACACCATACACTTCAACACCACATTTACATATATATCAATAACACTATACTCCTCCCGTTCTTCATTATTTGACAAAAATGTCCTGATAATGGGCGAACGCCCGAAACCGGTCGATGACCACAAAAAGAAGCAAGGTATCACGGAAAATATCTCAGTTACAAAATATAGAATCAAATTCAATGCAGATAGCAACAAGAGAGAGCTAGATGTTGACAGTGTGTGTAAAAAAATGCAAGCAAACTCCAGCCACTAAATATAATGCAGGGGTAGATGAAACCTGGAACACGAGTTAATGCTAAAAAAGAGTAAATTACATTAATTTTATGTTAAAATTTTTTTAATAAAAATACATTACTTTTCTTTAATTATGTTTACATAAAGTGCGTATGACATATTGATTTACTTTAAGATATATTTTTCTAAGAGTGGGATGGGGTAACCCGAAAATCTTATTGTTCTAAGGGTTCCGTAAGCTGACAAAGTTTGAAGACTGCTGATCTATATAATACTAATTAGAATTGAATATATTGCCAAAATTCCGAATATGAAGAAAATCGGTCGATAGGAAGTGCGACTTTTTGAAAAGGTGTTTTTTTCTGCGATTTTCTCTACTAAAACAACACCTGCTGATTTGTTGTGGCTGCTATACTAACTGTACATACAGTGACCTATCACTTTCGTAGGAAACTTTATCCCGAGCAAATTGATTTCAGAGAGGTCCAGGAAGGTGATGCTCCCTCAATATACTAAACATTTAGTACAAATTATAAGTTGAAGAAGGTCTGCCAATTGAACTATGTAAATAGTTGTGGTATGAGAATGTCGCGTGAATGTTCCACACTAAATTTTCTTTTCGTTGAAAGGTGAATAGTTTCTTCTTACAAGCAGTAAGAGAAAGTAAAAAGTGGAACTACAATATAGCGGTTACAACAAGTGGCTACAATATAGAGGTTGTGTATGTTGCTAAAACATAACAATAATTAACCACTCCAAATTACAATATACTGGCGCCGCCAGCAGAGAGAGAGAGAGAGAGACGAGAATGAGAGACTGAGCGAGCCATACCGTAACACAAGTCAGTTTGTCTGTCTGTCTATAAGGTCTTCTTCCTTCAGCGAGCTGCTACTTCAATTTATACTTTGTACACGCAAGTCATGCCTGGTAAGACCTGATAACGTGCATAATCAAGCAATTACAATTCAGTTAAGTTCAGTTAATTTTAATGCTATGCATAATATATACATTTAACTAATTTATTTTTTTCTAATTATCTTAAACTGATTATATTAACATTTTTCTAGAGGTTTATTATTTATTAAAAGGAATAAAGACGAAAACAAAAATTATCAACTTTGGAAATTAGAAGAAAAATTAGAGTAGCTGAGAACATCACTACACAAATATCTGATTTGAAACACTCACCGACTTTCTCATATTCTATATGAATACAATTTCTTTAACAAATTTTCTTTAAAAATGCAACGTTCATAATGTTTGGGATTTTATTAGCAATAGCACGCTTTTTTTTTTGTTGTTCCGGAACCGTTTCGGATTCTTATTCATCGCAGAGTAAGGCTAGCAAAGATCGTTTAGAGAGTTGACAGTCATCCTCTAACGAATATACAGGTAAGGTGACAATTGCCAACCTACCAACAGGTAGAGAATGATTACATTGCAGAGAGCTAATAATAAACAAGGACATTTAATTTTAACGTTGTCTCAAATTCCTCAGAACCTACTGAAACAATTGTTTCGTATTCAAGGGACTCCAAAACATGTATCTTCGGTAAAACTAAATGTCGAACATCTCATTACCGAGATCTATTTCAACGATCGCAATTCCTCCTCTTACTAGTAGTAAATCTTATGGGCAAATCTGGGAACGAAAACCAGGATTTTAGTGATGAAACCACGCATTATTTCGGTGTGCTTTTGTTTTTGAGTGAACGAAATATCTCAAAAATGAAATTAATAAAAAGTTCAATCTTGATATTTCGTTTTTAAGTACCACCCTTTTCAGTCAAAATCAATCAATTACAGAGCGATGTTACTGAATGTTCGTTTTTCTTTCAGTTTTTCGTGATTTTCTTGAAAATACCTAGAACAATTTTCTTTTCTTTTTTTATTATTTTTTTTATAAAAACACACCTGACTCGCGCTCATCCCAGCCCGCACACTATTCCTCCATCGCAATCGACTTTACTATAAACAGGACTGTTTCTATATATACATAAATCACTAAATAAACGAGGGATGGGCACTCAAAAGTGCACATAAACAAACAAAGACTAAAGTATCCTAGACTAACCACAATATAACTAGTACACATACAAACCTCAAAAAAAGTCAATAAATACAGTCATACCTTGCACATCCATACAATATTCATCCCCAATATTCCTGAGAGGTCATCTAAAATTCTACAGCTACCCGAATCTAACGCACACAGACTACAGACAAGCAATAAATTACTATCACACAAAACATTCACTCCGCCTACCCAAGGGAAAGACCCCAGGACATACGCCGCGATAGAGCAGATTCCGCAAACATTTTGAAGGCATTATATGCCGTCTCATTTTCCAGAAGCAAGGGCAGTGTGTCATTGCTAAGGTTAACATGAAATCCAATTCCTCGCCACAAGTTTGTGCGGAGATCTTCATAGAGCTCACAGTCTAAAACTATGTGTTCAGCGTCTCCTCTTCGCCACAGCGACATCGACCATCTCTCACCAGCCCCATTCTAAACCACTTGTCATTTATCTGCCCATGCCCGGTTACAAGTCTGGAGACCGCATATGAAAAATCCGTTGGAACTATTCTATTACCAGCCATCGCGTCCGGAAGAATCTAAAAGTTGTCCTTCCCTTCGCAGAACTCGCCCAACGGGTTTTCCATATGTCCAAAAGATCCTGTTTAATTTTTGTTATCCTACTATTTCTCAGCCAAATCATATAATCATTGCTAGCGTCCATATCTGGGAAAGGTTCCACAGTAATGCCACCCAGGCTCACCATTTCACCTTTTCTCAAAAAATATTTTATGGCCGCTTGAATAATCTCTAAGTCCAGGGGAAGACAACCTGTCAGAACTTGCAAAGCCTCGGTTGACACTGTGAGACTAAAACTACCCATAAGTAGCAAATAGAACTTTGGGTGGCAGAGACATGTCTCTGAAAAACCAAACCACTAACTTTCTGGGCTATAGGGAACAGCAATACAGCACTTGCGCGAGTAATGTGCCTCTATAAATTATTTTGACAGTCCTCTTCTTAGGACCCCAGTCCTTACGAGTAATGTGTCTAAGCTGGCCTGTAAGCGTTTTGGACTTCCTTCTTATTTCTTTAATATGGGGAATAAAACTCAACTTGCAGACTAAAATAACACCTAAGTATTTAACCTGCTGAACCCAACTCAGTCTCCGACCGCCAAAGTAAACAACCGGCTGCCGGGTTAAAGCAAGCCTACCCTTAAACAACATCGCAACTGTCTTTTCAGGAGAAATATTCAATTTGTTTTTGTGCACCATGTTGTCAATCTTTCCATGGCAGTGGTGGCGTTTGTCTCTAACTGCGCCCGGCTGTGGCCGCCAATTTTACCATGAGCGTAGGCAATTTTACTGCTAACTCCAGGGATATCAGTAGCGAGTAGTTCATCCAAAACAATGTTCCAAAAACAGGAACAGAAATGGAGCCCTGCGGACATCCACGAGTAACAGTCTTAGTGACCTTCCTAAAATTTGATCTAACCACTACTGTACTATCTTCCAAAAAGGACTTCACGAGTTTAAATAAATTATGCGGACAAGACATTAACCTAAGACGATCAATCAAACTTTGACGCCAGAGAGTGTCAATTCCCGCTACATATAAAATCAAGATTTAAGGAACCAATTAAAGCTTGAATCGCATCCTCTGAACACTTTCCTGGCTAAAAACCGTATTGTGTCTCCTGCGTTAGACCCTTATGTTCATACAAAGACCCTAATTTCCGAATATGCAAACGTTCTACTATCTTTCCTAAAATTGGTAATAAACAAATTGGTCTGTATGATTTAGGGTCATCCAAAGGTTTGTCTTTACTTTTTATTATTAATCGTAACTCACTGGATTTCTAGCAATCCGGGAAATAAGCTTCTTTAAGGCAGCTGTTATTAGTACTCATCAAAAGGAGGGGACAAAGTGACCAAACTCATTTAATTATTTCAAAGAAATTCTGTCCATACCAGGAGCAGAGCGAGGCAATTTCAATATCAGATTCCAAAAAGGGATCTTGATTATCGTCATTCTTTAGTTTTCGTTTGGACGATTGGGCAGGAGTATCTTCGAATTCATTATCATCTGGCAGTAATGTATCTAACAATCTGTGCACAGTCTCCTCCCAGCTCAAAGAGCTCGCAGCTCCACTTACTTTAACGAAGGCTAAGATTGTTTCTTGAGGCACTTTAACAATTATTTTATGCACCAATCCCCAATGTGAGTAGTTCCCTTCGAGTCTAACTAAGTCCCGCCAACACTTTTCCTTAGCATGCCGAACTGCTGAGGTGAAAGCATTTCTCTTTGGTCTGTGATCTTACCAGGCGTTTCAAGCACTTCACCAGCAATTCTTCGCCGTCTGAGCCTTTGAAATACCTTACGTGCTTTATTAGCCTCCATTCGTAATTTTTGCAATTTCGCAGACCACCATGGTACGCTGCCTACCATCTTTCGCCCAAGTGGAACTGAACGACTAGCTGCCTTAACAATGGTATGTATTAGGCTGCTGGCTTTTTCTTGAGCCGTCATGTTCTGAAATTCTAACAATTTATGGGCATTAAATTCGTTTTTAATGCTATCATCAAACTTTTCCCAGTTAGCTCTTTTAATAAGAAAATTGTCTAACTTTTCTAATCTTCTATTTCTAGTATAACCGTGTATATCCAACACGATGCATCTATGGTCACTGAAACACCAATCAGGCTGTATGTTCCAAATCCAATTTAAATGCATAGCTGCTAGGAAAATGAGCGTGACGTCAATATTCGACTCGCCAGCGTGGCTCGAAAAAGTAAAGTATGGCGATGCCGCGTTAATTACCTGAAGGCCATGTTCCAGAATAAAATCTTCAAGACGTTGTCCTGTTCGTCACATTCACCGCTAAACCAAAGAGGTGACCTTGCGTTTGCGTCCATACCAATCAGAAACGGATTACCCCTTAAGCTCTCAATACCTGATCAAGGCGACAGAGAAAATTCTCGTTAGAATAGCATATAAACCTAATAACATTAGTATATAAGACTAATAAAATACAAATTCCCAAAGTCACCATGTAGTTGAGCGCATACCATATACTCATCAGAGAATTGTGGGAGTTGCAATACACCCAATTCAGGATTACATACGACAATTGCTGACCATGGAGTACCTATGACCACACCAGTTATAGTTCTAAAAGGAGCCGAGAAACCCACAACACGACCAAATGAAATATGAACAATTTTATTTAATTTTTGCATACTATCTACACACATAAATATGCCTATCACTTTTGTTTAAAGCATTTTTTTAGGGATTTTTTTCCTACGTTCTGCGTCGCGCTGCCCAGTATAAAATTTTAGTGCGCTGGCGACTGACGATGATCGTTTAGTTCGATTTGGATATCCAGGGGGCACATGAGAACAATCTCGGACGCGAACAACATCAACCCCCTGCCGCAAAAAAATATCTATTTAATATTACAATATTACGCTATTAAAAAACTGCCGAGAATTCCAAATTTAAAGAAAATGATTAAATATTACTTTTGGGTTTTTTTGGAATTAACTCTGAAATAGCTCCAATGATTTTTCCTATTAATGTTTGGGACATTTCTTTATCAAATGCGTCATAAAAAATAAGGTATGTTGGTATTGTGTTGTTCACAACTGAACAATTCACAGATTTTATATTGTAAAAAACATTAAAACGGATATAAAAACAAAATCAAAATATATATATGGACAAAAGAGATGACTCTTTATAAAAGATATATAAGGTAAATAATACTTATAATAAATAATACTAAATAATACCTAAATAATATTTATTAGAATTAAATATGTTATCGAAAAAATTGGAAAAAATAGTTTCCATAAAAATTGATTTTTTCTGCAACCGTTGAATAATGTTGCAGTTGAATAATTACGTTGAATAATTACAATTATTCCACTAAAATCAGTGGCTCAAGTTCTATTTTTTTTTAACTAGTGAGTTATACATCACTTTCTCTCACTAGTGTGTGAAAGTAACATTATTCAACACTAATTAGCGGCAATACATGAAAACAAGATCAAAACAAATCCCAGATATAGCGGCTTTGAGGTTATACCAAACAGAACAGGTTATAGCTGGCTATATAACATGCTATATATATATATAGATTACTTGTGTAAAAGTTTGAAGAAAATTTGTCAATTCTATAATTAAATTAACTATAGTAAATTGAAGAAAGTGGTGCGTGTGTTTCGCAATAGATTTCTTCTTTTTTTTTTAATTAATGGGGAAAGCCCAAAAGAAGCAGTGTAAACTCGCAACAAGTCCCTCTTACCAAGAGCTAGTGTAAAAGAAAATGAAATTAATAAATAAATAAATTACCATGCGGTAAAATAAATTATTATTACGATAAATTATTTTTGTTCACACAGAGTTTGGATAATTAGTAAAATACGTTTAAAAGTAATTTTGAAATTACATCGTTTAGTACAGTAATATGTATATAGATAGAGTAAGCAACACAAGAGTTGACAAGATTGTTGTTACTATTATTGTTGTTGTTGATGTCCTATTGTTTTGTACACAAACTAAATTTAGTATTTTGTCGTCTACACTTCACAACATTATTGTAAAGAACAACCTTGGAACTATTTCAAAATCACAAATTGTTAAGAAAATAGGCCCCCTCCTTTTATTTTTGTTTTTGTTTCTCTCCCACTTCTGTCTTGTCCCACTCTACCCCTTCTCATCGCTCTCAAAATACTTCCATCATATTTTTTTGTTCGTTCATATATATATATTACAGTACGTATGTATGCATGTGTTCTACTTAATATTTTTTGCTTATGAAAATATAAAAGATCAAACTTGTCTATTTCCTTTTAGTTTAATAGTATTAACCTCAAATTCACATCTTCTACTTTATTATTTATTACATGTCAATAAATTAAGAAAATTTCAGTAAATACATATTTCCTTAGAAACTTCTCTAAAATGTGCTGTTCAATGTAATGTAGCTACCATTTACACTTACACGATGGTGTTTCAAAATGATTTTCGGAGTTAATTAAATTGATTACTAAAGAAATCTGGTGTGAAATGAAATGAAAAATTTTATTCTTGTCCCGGGACACAGAATAAAAAGAATAATTTTATTCTTGGTGTGAAACACTCACAAGACTTTTTCTTACTGCGAAATGGCTTTTTTTTCACACTTACAACTCTTATGAGTGTTTAAAGCCGTCGGGCATTTTTATGGAGAAAATCACAAAAAACTGAAAACCTATTTAGTAAAGTCGCACTTGCGATCATCCGATTTTCTTCAAACAGGGAATATAACTTATATAATTCAATTGGAAACTTATATAATTCTAATTAATATTATTTAGTTGACAGAATTGTATAGCACATTGTTGAACTAAAATAGCACATTGGAGAAAATATAATCCCATCCCTCCTCCAAAAGTCCCCTTAAATGATTTTACCCGGAGAAATGTGTAGTTAATATTAAAGTTTAAAGGAAATCGTTGGAGCCATTTTAGAGAATATAGCAGAAAACGAAAAACTACTTTCAGTAAAAACGTATTTTCGGTCTTCCGATTTTCTTTAAACTCGGGATTTCGATAACATATTTAATTCTAATAAATATATTTAGGTATTATTTAGTATTATTTATTATAAGTATTATTTACCTTATATATCTTTTATAAAGAGTCATCTCTTTTGTCCATATATATATTTTGATTTTGTTTTTATATCCGTTTTAATGTTTTTTACAATATAAAATCTGTGAATTGTTCAGTTGTGAACAACACAATACCAACAATATTTTTTATGACGCATTTGATAAAGAAATGTCCCAAACATTGTTCAGCATGTTTTTCACTAAAGTACATGTTTTAGCATGTCTTTCTCTACACGCTGTATTCTGAATTATTTACTCGCCATGTTGACTCATATTGTACAAAATAAAAAAAGAACGAAAGAAAAAAAAACAGATATTCTGAATATTTGATTCGATTTTTAGTGTTGAAAACAAGTTATATTTCTACGGTCCCCTCCCCTCTTTCTTTGAATCAACAATAACCATTGATTATGTAAATTCAGAGAATTAAGTTTATTTTTTACTCTTCATACTGCGTATATTGGCAAATGTTGCCGCGACTGTGCGAAATTTTCGAAATTTCAATACAAATAAATATCCTCTGCTAACTTGAAAATTAGGTAAAACATTTGGTGTCACACGGCTTTCTCTTACTGCAATTTTTTTTTTATTACTTTTATTGATATTTATAGCTGTAATGCAATAAGCGAAAATGATGACAAGAATGAGGACATGTGCCCCTATGAGGACCTTTTTCTGTAATAGTTTACTGTTTACTAAGGCACTTTGTTAATGGATGAGCAAGACTCGCGACCACTGTCGGTGGGGAGGACTACCTCGGTGGGGAAGAGGTCAATTCTAGAACGAGAGGATTAGGATGAAGGAGGAGAGATTCGTGGAATTTTTTGTATCGGGAAGATATCCTTTCTGTGGTGAAAGGGATTTTTTAGGTCGTTGTGTAAGATTCTTTTCGAATTGGTTCGCTTGGCTGAGCCCAAGACTTCAACCGCGTAAGTCCAAATTGGTCGTAAAATTATTTTGTTTATAAGTACTTTGTTGTAATGAGAGTTTGGAGCGTTTATCTAGTAACTAAGAAGAAGTCTGTATTGAGTGTTTAGCTCTTGTCGTTTTAGTCTAGTATGAGGGTTCCACGAGAGTCTTGTACATACCTAGGTATTTAAGATGCCTGCAACAGGGATGGGAGTGTTGTTATAATATAGTGAAGGACAAGTTCCTCGGCAAAGTATAAACGTTACATTGGTGCTTTTACTCTGATAAATTTTAATTTCCATTGTTTGCAACATAATTCTACTTCCTTTAAGTGACTTTGGATGTTGTGGAGGCGTTTGAGGAAAAGTCGTTCGTATATTTTGAAGAGAAATAGAACAACACTTAACGGCCTTAGGAGGAAGATAAGTGTTGAGGTTTCATTGGTTTCAGAATCATAATTATTACAGAAAATTTCCAGAGAATTGGGAAATAGGTAGTGCGGTTAAAGTTATAGAGATAAGTAAGGAATATTTCTTACTACAATTTAAATAACTAAAACTGACGAATTTATTCAAATATAATCTTTATTAGATATTTAGTTGTGCTCAATGTTATATGTGTGGGAGAATTTAAATTTTATCGTTTTTTTTTCTCGAAAAAAGCATAATAACCTCCTCCTTCTACCAAAAAACCCCCTTATGAATTTTTACAGAAAGTTTCAAATAAAATTTGTACTTTTTTATATATGTAGCTGACGTTTAAGGAAAATCGTTGGAGCCATTTTCGAGAGAATCGCAATAAAATGAAAAATCCATTCAGTGAAGTAGTACTTCCGGTTGACCGATTTCGATTTAAACTTGACTGTCAGGTCCCACTTAGGCCAAATATCTAGTTTGAACTTTCTGCGATGTTTCCCTTTTGAGTTATGCTGACCACACATTCATTCTCATACACATACGTACACACAGACCAATTCCTAAAAATCACTTTATCTGACTCTGGGGATCTCAAGACGTTTATGTCCGGTGTAAACGCGATTTCGAAAATTTGAACAATCGCAATACTAGCGTAAGAGAAAGCGAATGGCCTGAGTGTATGCGGAAGGGATAAACAAAACAAACCAAAAACAAAAAATCATAAGATGTTCAAATATGACATTACATTTAGGTGCGGAAACCAAACTTTCGGCCAAAATCCATCATCAACCAAAAATGCGATTTCCAGAATAGATTTTTGAGTTTTCCTGGAATTTTCATGAAAACTGTTTCAATGTTTTTTTTTGTTACAACTTGCAAACAGCTATCACTTTATCGGCAACGTTTTTTCAGAAAATACTAATTTTTAGTTGAATTCTGGGAGTAGAGTGAGAGTTGAGCGTTACAAAACTTTGCTTTCTGATAGAGAGCGCTGTTAGACAAACAAGTATAATACCTATCACTTTTTCTATGGTAATGCCCAACTAAGTGTGAAGTAATTTTAAGAAAATTTGTTAAGTTAGAAATGTCCTAAGTCATGAAGATGTTTGAAATTGTTGTAAGTTCTGATTTTGGTAATTTTTTATATTTTTTCAGATTTTATAAAGAAAAGTTGGGAAAATAACTATGGAAAAATTCACAAGCGAAAATCGAACAGTTTTATTTTGAAAATCAAAGATTCTTTGTCTTAACTCAGTGAGAGCATATTGGCGACATCTTCATGTCAGAAATAGTCCCTCGGAACCAAAGATTCATTCACTTCACTGTACATTTCCACGATGTAGTAAACCAAGTATAATCAGAACGGAAACAAACATCGAACGTATTAAGTGAACACACATGGGCAAACTGGTGCTTACCGGACGTCACGTAGCATATTTTGTAGCGCTTAACCATATAATATTTAATTGGTACAAAAACTAAAACCAAGAACAGCGTTTTAAACCCCTTCGTAACTTTAGGGGCCACCTGTTAAGTATTTCACTCCAAATTTGTTGAAAATAAGTTTGATTTCTTCAAGGTTTCCATACTTTTACTGCATATAAATGAGGCCAATAAAGAACATCATGTTCATCAAAGTACGAACATAAAACATAAAAGTTTATTTTTTAAAAAGGTGGGCACAGTATCATAAAAAATGTAGTTTAAATGTTGCACTAAAATTAGGTCATCAGGTTTCGATCATATTACATTTTTTTCAAACTCCTTATCTATTTCATTTTATTGCCCTCGTAAATAAAATTAGCATAGGTAACCCAAGTGTTTGTAGCGATTTGTTAATAGAAGTTATAACAAACAAACAAAAAATCACAATCACTTAGTTTTTCTCAATATTTTTGCAATCAAGTAGTTCAATAAATTTTAACGTGGTAGATTTTAATCGCTAAATATAGAAAAACTTTATTATATGCCACGATCTTTCATATTGCTGCCATTTATTCGTGCACATTACTTTGTGAAAAAGTTGGTCGAAAAAATTAAACTTGGAATACTAACTTACAGGTATAGATAGACCTATCACTTTCATTTGTAACATTTTACTGAAGCAATAATTGTTTTTAGTTGGTTCTGAAGAATCTGAGATGTTAATAAATTTCAAATATGTTGACTGAATATTACTTGCCTTTCTACGAATGTAATCACTCTCTACGTGCCTCTGTTGGCAGGTTGGAACATGTCCCCCCCCACTACCAGTATATTTATGCCAAGACATATGAGCAAAATTTGAAATTTAAAGAAAATTTATCATTTAATATATATATATATATATTTAACAGAAGTAAGAGATCGTGTGGGTGTTTTATAACAGATTTATTTAAATAATATTTGACTGTTCTAATTATAGATGGGGACCCTATGTAGTAAGGACATGTGCAGATGGTATATGTAATAAAACAAACCAGCAAATTCCAGTTCCAGCAGTTCCATTAGCAGCCTTTCGAGGGTCTACCTTGATCCTCTAAGCGCACGTCACTCCTTTCTCACACCCACTACAATGTGTTGACCAATGGGCTTCAACTTGGCCAGCCAATCTTTCAACGTAAGCTGTCTCTAGCTCCCACCAAGAACTTGAACGAACTGACATAAAAAGCCGAAAATCTAAGGCCTAGCGTAAATCGCTAAAATAAAACAAAAATTACAGATCAGTCACGAAGATAAACTTTAAGCCTGAAGAATCATACTAACTAATCTAAGAATATCAAGTTAATCACACTAACTAATCTATCATTAGAACAAGCAAAAAGTTCTATTTAATCAGATCATACTATTCAAGGGACTCTCATTAACTAACACTACAAGCCTACATCACGCTACCAACATCATTACTCATTGCACAGTCACTCTATACGCTATAAACTCCTTTCTTCTTAATCAATAAATCGTTGAAAGTAAAGTGTGTGTTTGTGATGTTCATTTTACACGATTGAATCATCATCATCGTTCTATCGTTACATAAACAAAGTTGAAAGCGAAAGTCGTGGTAACCGTTTTCGAATACATCGTGAAAAACTGAAAAATAAAATCAATTAATAATCAAATATTTCCTATACAGTTGAGTTTTATGCAATTTTTTCGTTCTGGATATATTTCAACATCCCAGCGAATATAGAAACAAACAGACGCCCCTAAAAATAAAATTTGTTTTTCATTAAAGGAACCTCGAAACATGTATTTCCGTTGACAGATCTGGTTCAACATGAATATTTGAAGTTCGAAGAACTCAGAAAACGGAAAAAACAATTCAACCTTTTTGTTTGATTCCCTATAAAAAGTTAAGCAATTATTTAAGGAAATTCAAGTCTTTACATGTAGCTGATTGATGAATGGATAATCTTCAAGTTTGTAGCACAATCTAAATATATATATATGTAAGAGCACTCACTGTACACTGCACACTGAATACAATCTATTGAATGTAACAGCAATAGCAACAATATTACAATGTAATTTAATAATAATATAAAATACAAGCTGACATAAGCATTTTTATGACGATTATACAAGATATGAATGGGGGAATCATGGGAAATGTAAGACTATATAGCTCATCACTAATGTTGTATGTGCACAATATGCCGCCGATATCTCATGTCTACCCCACCGCTTTCTATCAATCGTTATTATATAGTGTTATTTATTAAATTTTATTTAAAATACATCAACTATAATTAACTTATTGAATTATTAAAACTAACTTACTCCAGCCAATATAAAATTTGTAAAGAACTCACAAAGTTCCTACAATATGGAATTTCTACTCAAACATTGTTGACCATAAATAAACAAAAATTAGTGTGAACTGGTGTGAAACACTCACACACGATTTTCTCTTACTCTTATTATTAATACAATTTAATCAAGAAATTTTCTTTAAAACTAAAATGTTTATTGTAACTGGTGGTGGGGATTTTACTTGTGAGCGGTATGTGGAGCGCTCTATGTCAAAACCAACAAAGCACATGCAAATTTAATTTTAAACTAACTGACACAGACCTCCAGTATCCCTCTAAAATCAATTTTTTCAGAAAAATGTTTCAAATAAAACTGATACGTTTCTACTTATGCAATAAGCATTCCAATTTTGAAAAACAGTTCTAACTTTCGAGCAAATTCCAAAAAATTCAAAAACCTATTTCGTAAAATCGCAGTTCCCGGTTACCCAATTTTCTTCAACTTTGGAATTCTACCAATGCTTCTAAAATTATTAATATTCTGTAGGTGGTCAGACCCTATATTTATAATACCCCCCTTGGAACCCCCCCAAAATAATTATTTTCGGAAAAATATTTCAAGTAAAAGTGTTAGACGTTTTTATGTGTGAATATAGTATACGAAGTTTAGAGAAAATCGTTGGAGCCGCTTTAGAGATCCCGAAAAAGTAATTAAAAAAAAATTTGAAAAAATTTCAGTAAAGTCGCATTTCCGGTTGATGGATTTTGCCATAAATCTTTGTGCTGGATGCGGTGGTAGTACCTAAACGGAATACCAACCTCCTGCGACTTTCCGTTTTTGAAATATTCTGTTGTCACACACATGTGAACACTATTCGCAAAAACTTTTTTTTTCATATTCAGAGGACCCCAAAACATGCATTTCCGATGAAAACTTAATTTCTAAAATCTGGCACAGTCGCGATAAGTCCTAGGATAAGAGTAAGTAATATATACTGGTGGGTGAGGTGAAGGATACTGCTGTTTCCAATATAAAGCAGGTATACCTGAATCTATTTTCATTTTAGTCCAGAAGATAGCAAATTTCAACTTCTTTTTTTTTGTTGAAAACTGTGCACTTAAATTCCAAGTTTCTCCAAGTTTAGTTGAAGCCATTTACGGGAGACAATATCACAAAAGCTCAGAAAAGTATTCTATAAAATCGCCCTGCCGGGTAACTGATTCTCTTCATATTTGGTATTCTAAAAATGCAGTTTATATATTTATATATATGTGTTCAAACTGTACACTGTACACTGAAGTAGCACTATAGAGAAAAGTTTAAAGTACAACCCCTGGAACCTTCCAAAAATATTTTTTCATTGAAAAATATTTCCAATAAAAGTGACAGGCATAGATGGACTTACTGTTGTGCTGGAAAATCAATCTGTAAAAATGAGAGTTTAAGGAAGATATAAATTTTTCTAAAACAAAAAAAATCGAGTCCGACTCTCCTATTAGTTTAGTTAAGGAAAATGGATTTGGAATAGCCCTCAGAAAGCTAATTTACTTCAAGAACTTGCGAAGGTAAAATACAGAAATCCATATGGTGTTGACTCATGGATCCGATTACTGAACCAATTCCAAATCTGACGAGCTTAACTTTTCTACAAGGGAAGATTCTTCGGAGAATCTTTGGTGGTAAATAAAGATGAAGAAGAACTGGTAATTAAATAAGGATATGGACTTTAAAAGCTACACAAGAAACGGACCATTCAGATATTCCGAAGAATTTGGTTGGTCTAACTGTAGCACTTGTTTATGGAGAGATTCGTAGTTTACTGACATGGGCAGATGATGAGGGGAGTTCGCAATATTCATGTTTAGAGTATTACTTAGGAGAACGGCAATCACAAAGAGAACATAGTCTTGCTAACATAATGTGCGAATGAGTCGTAGCACCAGAACAGTAATTTTGAGGCTTTATAATAAAATGTTAATTTAGATATATTTTAAATAGCAGTGGTTAGCGTACTGGACTCCCACGCGGAGGACCCGGGTCGAGTCCAGCTGTACTACCCTTAGAATTTTACTTTCTCTTCCTAGACTCTCTTAAGAGAATTTCTACTCTTTTAAAGAGAGAGTATTGTAATCGTGTCAAAGTTTAGATATCGAGTTTTCAACGGAAATATCCGGACCCCTGAAATTTGAGGTCCCCTGAGTCAAAAGAAATGGTTTTTAGCAAATGGTGTGTGTGTGTGTGTGTGAACAGCATAGCTCAAAAACGAGAAACCGTAGAAAGTTGAAACTTGATATTCCGTTTAGGTATCACCATGGGATCCGACAGAACGTTATCTGTCAAAATTCCTCAAACGAAAGTTCCACTTTACTATTTGTTTTTTTTACTTTTTTCCGATTTTCTCAAAAATGGCTCCAACAATTTTCTTGAAACTTGATTCTTCAACTACACATACAAAGAGCTTCAACTTTTATTTGAAACATTTCTCCGAGAAAATTCATTTAAGGGCACTTTTGGGGGAGGGGTGGGGTTAGGTTTTTATCTAAAGTGTTATTTTAGTTTATGAGACAATTCTGTTATCTAAATAATGTTAATTAGAATTAAATATGCTGTCGAAATTCCGAGTTTGAAAAAATCGGATCACCGGAAGTACGTTTACTTTACCACTTTACTAAATATTTTTTTCATTTTTTTGCGATTTTCTCAAAACTGGCTGCAACGATTTTCTTGAAACTTCTCATATAAAGTGAACATATAAAAATCTACAACTTTTATTTGAAACATTTCTCTGGAAAAATTCATTTAAGGGCACTTTTAGGGGAGGGGTGAGGTTTGTTTTTTCTAAAGTGCTATTATAGTTTATTAAGTATAATTAATTGGATGATAGATTATACAATTATATCACCCAAACAAACTTAATTAGAAATAAATAGATAGGGAAGGGAATAGCTAAGTGGTTAGCGTACTGGACTCCCAGGCGGAGGACCCGGGTTCGGTCCAGCTGTGCTACCCTTAGATTTCTTCTTCGTAGGAGCCTCTACAAGCTCACTGTCCGGTGATGGACAGTGTTGCCTGTAACGAGGGAACACTGTCCGGAGGCCGGCAGTGCACTGAAAAGGCTCGGCGGCCAATAACCATAGATGTTGACGCGCCTTAAATTAAAAAAAATAATAAATAAATAGATGGCCAAAATTCCGAGTCTCAAGAAAATTAGTAAACCGGAAGTGTGCTTTACTCAACCGTTTTTTCAGTTTTCGACGAATTTCATTAAATTTGGTTTACAAACTATAAAATTTGTCAATTTTGAGAACTGGAGTAAGAGAAAGTTGTGTGAGTGTTTCACACCAGATTTTTTCTTTCTAAGCTGACTGTTCGGTGATGGACAGTGTTGTCTGTAGCGAGAACACTGTCCGGAGGCAGTGCACTGAGAAGGCTCCGGACGCCAATGACTATAGATGTTGACGCGCCTTAAATTAAAAAAAAAAAAAAATAGCAAATATAAAAGTGAATATTATTATCAAATGCACTTACTGATTATTATATGCCAATAACATGTATAAATTCGTGTTGACTTCTTCAACCATACATACCTGTAACAAAGAAAAGTCATTTTAAGCAAAAAAATTCCCTTTAAAGAAACTCAGCACTTTTGTTTTGCATCAGTTAATCCAATCATAACATTGACAAAATTTCTGTAGTGGTAGTCTCAACAAAGACAAGTAAGATGGTAGTATTTTAATTTTAAGGTAGTGTCCAAATTGTTACGCATCCGGAGTTCTCGCACCAAAGGCGACCCCCAATGCGCGAGCTTATCGTTTAGGTCAGTAATTTTCATCCGGGGGCTATACGCACCCCCCTTCCGCTATAGACAGTCTTAGAATATTCCGAGGGTTACAGGTGAAAATCGCATGAAAAAGAATATAACGGCGTGAGACTATGGAGCCATAGAAGAAAGCTAAATGTACATAGAATATTTGCAGTGAGGGTCCAGGTCCATAACAAAGGCTACTGACAGAAAAAACATAAAAATAAATGCTGGAATTTCTAAATAACGCAGCGGTCAATATGCCATGAAGCTCTTCCAGCATTTTCTGCAGAATTCTGCTGCTGCCCGTATACTCTTAGCTTCCGCGATTGTGTGAGAGTAACGAAAGGGCTTCCAGCTTCAGTCCATGCATTATTTACTCAGTCAATCTAGGAATCGCCCAAGTGTAATTGAGGGAATGGACTTGAGAATTCCTCTCACTTGAATAGAACCGAGATTTAAAAAAAACTTGTTTCTGTTCATCAGCCAGAAGAAGCCCTTCTGCACTGGCAAAACATTGATTTATATCATAACATGGACGGTGCCTCAATCCGAAGACACAGGATTTCATAGTGTTTTATAAGACGATGGTCACCCGGAGTCTTCAAAGTTTAAAGTAAAGATCAAAGGGTCAAAATACTGCGCAGCTCTGCTAACACAATCATCGTCAGTTTCAACAGATGGGAAAAAACAAAATGAAATTTAATCCGATATAAGTTTTAAACTTTTTTGTACCACGTAATGAAGATATGTGGTGGATGGTATGAGTTGTGGAATGGAGGCCAACACTCCTTTAATACTGTCAATTACAGGATTTGAGAAATCCTTTTTTTATTTCTTTTTATTAACCATTCTCCTTTACGACCTACCGAAGAACGTAATAAAATTGAAAAACCAAAACTAGTCTGTATAAAATAAAAGAGATAAATTGTTTTATTGCATCAAGTATTTTTTATTATATTTTATAGTTCTGATTAAAAAGAAAAACCAAGATATATCTAATTTTCAGTGCACATGATATTACAGGTGCCATTAAAAATTAAAAAATGAAATGTAAAAAAAAATTATAATTACTCTCCAACTCTTTCTTTCTCTCATACACTCTCGAGCTATATCTCTCTTCCCTTGATCTCACTCTATTACTGTTATTAAAGTTGAACAAAAAGTTTACAATTACATGACCAATTAAACGCCGGAAACACTGCTCTTATCTGTTACAATCTAGCCAACATCTTGCTCCTTTCTTCTACTCTTGATATGTAGTGCCAAACAACTCTCTGTGTTGCTAATAAGAGTAATAATTATAACTAATATTCTATCAGCAAATTTGTTCGTATTTATTCGTTTCTTATTTTTTACTTTCCTAGACGTGATCCTTCTCTCAGGGTTATCATGCATTTCTTCCGCTATATTGCACTTAATGATTCTTTTCAGCTATCTATTCCCTTGCATTCTTTGTATTTGGCCATACCATGGCCAGCTTCTAACGACCAATGGTTTATTCACAGAGCCCTTAACGTAGATTCCAAACCTTGTTTTTCCAAATTTCACCAAAAATCCATTTCCAAAGCATTCACAATTGATCACAGAAGATTCTAACTTTATTTTCCAAAAAGACCCGATTCCATTTAACGGGATGAAAAAAGCTCTTGCAACCTTTGTCTTCCTTAACTTCCTCTCGGATCTACCGCTTCCATCGACTACTGATCCGAAGTATTTAAAGCTCTCTTGCAGTGGCATTGTTCATCTAAAGGTCACTCTAAAGTGTTGTCTGCAACCACTAATTTATTTAGCTGCAAAATTAATCTTCAGGTCCCACCTGAGATATTCTTCTTTCAATTTGCACATCACATATCATACTTTTCATGGTCGTTTTGGAGAACATAGCAAAAAACATCAACAAAATTTCTGTAAATTCGCAATATTGGTTAACCGAATATCTTTAACATTTTAAATTCTACTAATGTTTCTAATGTATATTAGAATTTCTAGTGTATACTAATGTGTCAAAACCATAGATCGTATTGAAGTACACACTTTACTATAGTATTTTAGAGGAAAGTTTAATATGCCACTCCCCCCCCCCTACAGAAACCACAAAAAAAAGTATTTTCCTGGGAAAATGTTTGAAATAAAAGTGCCAGGTATTCATCATGTTAGTTAGTTAGTATATGAAGTTTACAAAGAAAAATCGTTGGAGCCGTTTTCGAAGAAATCTCAAAAAACTTAAGCTTTCTTCGATTTCGCGTTTTTGAGATATTTTGTTCTCTCTCTCTCACACACACAAAAACAGATCATGCGCTTATAACAATTTTTTTTTGCCGCCACACATCCTCAAAACACATCATTTCCAGTGAAAACTCAATTTCGAAAATTGGACACACTCGCAACTCTTCCTCATACTACGGAGTAAGAGGGAATATAAAAATGGAACAACAGTAGCGGATGGCATCCTATCATCTTTCATTTAAAGAATAATGGAAGGCGACATTTGTCCGGATTACATCGTCATCTGTTGCAGGTTTAGCATTTGTTTTTTGAACAAAAATGATTTTTTTTCTGTCGGGTGTGGAAGAAAAAGGGGAATAATAAGAAAAATTGGAAGAGGAAGTTAGAGAGAGAGTGAAAAGAAAATGGTCGATATGGAACGCGGCAAATGGATGGACGGGACGATGGCCCCCGGAGTGTAGCCAGTCGCGACGTATCTATCGATCTGGTGTTGGTGGTGGTGCTCTTTACTAAAACCCATACCATTATCACCCCCACAGCGAGTGAGTGTGTGAAAGCGAGAGGAAAGGAGACTAACAGATAGTGCATAAAAGAGCAGCAACAGTAACAGGACGCGCACGGTCTACATGTGGTTCGTGCGTGTACGTACGTAGGTCAAGGCCATTATAGAACCAAGGGCGTTCACGGAGAAACGGGAGAGTTGTGCCGACGATACTTCTTCTTCTAAAACTATACAACTCTGTATCATTTCATATAGGCCTCCGCCCCTGTTCACTAACACATACCACTTTCTACACTGACTGTACTAAACAGTGCACTCTGGCACACTCCACTTGAATGCACTACTGCAGCCAGCCTTCCCACCACTCCTGACTCAGATTTATACATCTCATTAACTCTGCACTACATTCTATATATTATATATTACCCAAATTTCTTCTTTTTTTCTGTAACTTTCTGAGCTTCCTGTTACTTTTCGTTTTTGAGATATCTGTTAAAACATCACACACACACAGATTCTCTGCAAAAACATTTCTCTCGTATTCAGGGGACCCACAGCATGTAATTCCGTGGAAAATAATTTCGAAAATCTGGCAGGGTCGCAATACTTTCTCTTACTAGGAGGAGTACGAGAAAGTAAACAGAATAACATCAAATTCCGTTCAGCGATTTTTCGTGTTTGAGATATTTTGACCACACACTCAGTTTTGAAAATTTGCTTCGTCTGAAACCTTGCTCTTACAGCAGCAAGGGAAAATACATAAATAATAAACTAAACATGTCTTCTTTTCAATTTTCAACACCATGAGAAAAGAAGCTGAAATAAAATCTTTGACAATAAAAAATCTCTGGCCATAGTTGAGAAAGAATGACAACCATGAGTGGAGACTACAACAGAGACAAACTTGGCGGAAAGGAATCCAATAAAACAAGAAGTGAAGGAAGCTAATGGAGCCAAGACAAATTGGATAAGTTTTATTAGAGAGTGAAATAAAACTGTGGTATTTAATTGCATCAAACCCATTGTGTATTAATTTTAGATTAGCACTCGCACCAATGCAATAATGCAAATAAAAGCAATATGAATTTCAAAGACAACTCATGAACCTTGAACTTCAAAGACTGGCCACATGGAAAAGTGAAAATTTGTGGAAAACCTAACTTACTGGAGTATAAAAATGGACTACTAATCTATACCTCAGACACTATTAGAAGTTTTTCCTTAGAAAAGGCATATTCGGTGAAATTTTCAAAGAAAAAATCTATTTTGGGAAAACCTAGTAAGAAACAAATAATTTTAGCGAATCGTCTGTATGTGTGTGTGTGTTTATATGTAGGTTTGTTTGTTATCTGCGTGAAAACAATATCGCAAAAGAACGAAGAATCGTTGAAAGTTGATATTCTGTTGTGGCACCACGATTGCAAACCTTTACAAAGATCTCAGTCAAAATCCCTTAACCAAAGTGCAACTTAACTGAAAGTTTTTCTCTGTTTTTCTCGATGTTCTTGGAAATTGGCTCCAACGATTTTCTTGTCTACAAACTACAGACTTAAATAACCTCCTATCACATTTCTTTCAAACATTATCCCGGAAAAATAGATTTTTGTGGGGATGTACTGGGGTAACGGTCACTTTACCAGAATATCAAAAATACAAAAAGTCGCAAGAAGCTTAAGAGCTTGGTTTACTGTTTAGGCACCATACAGACACCGCATCAGACACGAAATTCCGGGCAAAATCCATCAACCGAAAGTGTGACTTTACTGAATTTTTTTGTTTTTCAGTTTTTCGTAATTTTCTCGAAAGTGGCTCCAACGATTTTCTTAAAATTCCTACATTATCTACATACATAAATACCTATTACTTTCATTTGAACCATTTTCCTAGGAAAATTGAGTTTTGTTTTTTTTGGGGGGGGAACAGTAGCTCTCCTCTAAAGTACCACTTCAGTATAATGTATGGTTCTGCAATCTCTATAATGTTAATACACATTAGAAACATTACTATAACTCAAAATTGGAAAAAATCGGTTAACCGGAAGTGCTATTATTACAGACTAGTTTTTTGAGTTTTTGGAATTTCCTAGACTATAACGATTTCCTCTTGATTATTTTTGTTTAATCTGAAAAATATTTTATAAAAATTTCAGTAGCGCATCAACTATGGACCAATAGTTTAATGACAGAGAGACATTTAGTCAACTTTCACTTGTGGCCAAACTAATGTTGACAACCGACAGTCTGCTGTACAGACTACTGGACCATTATTACAAGCAACTTTGGCCCCAACGATCATTGCAATACGGTACATTTCTTTTCATACGTCGCAGAACATTTTATTTTGTTCGTTCTTTTATGCCAAATTAGTACGAAACCGGTTGTAGCGATATCTGTTGTGAAATTGTTTTTTGTGAACAAATGTCTAAGAATAATAACCGCTTAATGAAACGGTACTTCTTGGCAGACATTTTTATTCAAACTTGGAATTTTTTCCAGTACATCTAATTACCCCCTAATAATATTCAGACAAAGAAATGACACTTTTATAGCCAGCGACTCCCTGGAACTCCGTGTTAAAGGAATTGTTCCACAAAAATGATCTTTACTTCTTTGTTTAGATGTGATACACTAATCGTGCTTAAATTTTCTATTTTTGCTGACCAAAGACACACAGCACAAACACATATAATTCTGGTTTCAAAGTTTAATTTTGAAAAATCTGACCTTTTACTATAGTAATATAAAATATTAACTAATGATGGTTTAGCAAAGGCTGGTAACAATATTTTGCTAACATTTTCTTTTGGTTTCCATCAGATTCGAAGAAACTGAATATAGTTATTGAACAAAATTAAAAACTTCATTATTAACTTCAACTACGGTTTTCTATCTACCTCACATTGCTGCTCTAACAAAATAGATTTTTTTTTATATAATCTAGTTCTTACAAGAGCAGTGCTAAAAACTTACGAAAATTACTACTTCATACTTGGCTTTCCATTTGGGTATCACCATAGCAACCGACAGGAACTTGCCAAAATTCTTCAACAAATTACCTCTTTAATGAATAGATATACCAATTTGTGTTAACTGCAGTAAAAGAAAGTCGTTAACTGCAGTCGAAAGTTTCACAGCAGATTTTTTTTTTCAGATGACATGTGTTATTTTTAAATATTAATGGAATAGTTGAATAAGAATAGTAAAAATAAATCAGTGATAAATGAAACAAGGATACATCATAGATTTCCTCGCGATAAAAATTTAATAAATTGGTGTTATGAATGAAATTATAAGAATATATAAATAACATTATTATTATTTTATTACAATCCTATTTAAAAAATAATAATTGTAGGAAGTAAATAATTTATTTACTTATTTGTCGACACCAAACAAATTACCAACTGCTGCAGGAAGTAAAAGAAGTGGAGGAAGTATCTGTTACATATTCATATCAAATTTTCTAAATTAAACTGTTTTGAGGTCACCTGAGCGCGAAAAAGTGGTTTCTAGAAAAGGGGCGGGTGTTGATGTGGTTATGAACATGGACTTGTAACTGGAAGGTTCCCAGTTCGAGTCCCGCGTATAACTATTAGACTTTTATATTCGCTTAAAAAATGTTTATGGTACTTCCCCCCCCTCCAGGACACCTAGTTTAGTAGTTGGACGTTAAGCCCGCCGAAGAAATAGCCGTTACTTCACTACAGAGCTACAAGTTTTATCTGAAACGTTTTTCCTGGAAAATTCATTTAAGGGGGCTTTTGGGAGAGGGGTGGGGTGGTGTTTCCCTCTAAAATACTCCTTTAGTGTATTATACAATTCCTTCATCTAATTTGGATTCCTTCAATTAATTGGAATTGTATTTGCTGCAAAAATTCCAAGTTTGAACAATATCGACTGAACAGTTTCTGCGATTTTCTCCATTAAATTCTCCATTCTTCCGGAAAAAAATCATTTGGGGGGATTTCCGGAATGCCGTATGATGTTTCGCTTTCCTTTAAAGCAAATATAATTTCCTCATATATATATATTGTATATATATATATACACACATGCCCATTACTTTACTAAAGAGCTACAACCATAACATTTATATATATATAAATATAAATACTTCATTTTTTATATATATATATATAAAATATGTGTATCAACAATTCTGAATGAGAAAAAAAAATCGATTGATTGAAAGTGACTTCTACCAAACTGGTTTTTCAGTTTTCTACGATTTTCTAGACAAAGACACCAGAGGTTTCTTTAAACTTCAATATATCAACTGCAAGGCCTCACGCGATGGTCTAGTGGCTAGCGCTCTCGCCTTTCGTACGAAATTCAGGGTTGAGTCGGTGTTGACCCAGCATCGTGATAAAAAGTGGGAAGCTACAGTTAGTAGCGCCCTAGGTAGCGAAGGCCCGAAATAAACGGCGTGGGAACTGCGGCGTGCTTACCACACGCCGTCTGGCAAGCCATAGCCTTTCATGGGCTGTTGCGCCATAGGGAGGGAGATATCAACTACAAACATCAACTACCTAACCTAATACTTGTGTTTGATATTTTGACTGAAAAATTGATTTTTGGGTGATTCCGGAATATGAACATAAAGTTTATATTTTTTTAAGGTGGGCACATCTATAAATTCATATTAGGTGAATATATAAATTCATAAATAATAAAAATGTAGTTTAAATTTTTCACTAGAATTAGATCATCAGGTTTCGATCATATAACATTTTTTTTTCCAAACTCCTTATCTATTTCATCTTATCATCTTAGTAAATAAAACTAACTTAGGTAACCCAAGTAGGGATTGGTTAACAAAAGTTATAAAAAAAAATACAATTACCTGTTTTTTGTTCAATACTTTGAATAAAATCACTGCATAAACTACGATAGTAGATGTAGATTGAAACGCTGGCCTTACGGTTAGTTAGTGGTTAGCGCACAAGCCTTAGGTGCGAAAATTAAGGGTTCTATTCCCTTGAGGCCAAAGACGGAGTTTAAACCAACATCGTGAGAAAAAGTGGAGGAGCGTTCCTACGTAGAGAAGGAGAACTAAACAGCAGTGAGAACCGAGCTAATCTTACCGTATGCCCTCCCCCAATAAAAATCACCGTCTAGCAAGGCTTGTCCCTTCATGGCCTTTTTGCACCATAGATTTTTTTCTGGGGTAGTTGATAAGTAACGCTCCCCTCAAAAATTTGTTTAACAAAAGTTTAGGTTCCCTGATTTAGGTAATATTGAAGTCTGGACATGGATCGAACTGGTAATAAAAAGTTGACAGTTATAAGTTTGTAAACTGTTGGAAGAGTCTAGTTTTGTGAAAGTTCGGAATTTTCCTTATTAACTTATCGCAATATTCAAACAGTTAGTGTTGAATGTTTTTAGTTTTTATTTTCTGTTACTCCTAGGAAGCGGAAGTAATGCGATCATGACAAATTTTCGAAATCGAGTTTTCACGGAAATACATGTTTTGAAGTTCCCTCAGGAAAAAGAAGTTTTTAGCGAATGGCATTGTGTCTGACTGTGATTAAAATATCACGAAAACGAAAAATCACAGAAAGCTCAAATTTGGTATTCCCGTTTGGTACAATAATACCGCATTGACACCAAGGTTTCGGCCAAAATCCATCAACTGGAAGTGCGAATTTAGTGAATAAATTTTCGCGATTTTCTCGAAAGCGGCTCCAACGATTTCCCCAAACCTCCGATACTATATAAATGCCTATCATTTTTATTTGTAACATTTTCCCAGGAAAACTGATTTTTCGGGGTCCTGGGGGAACAGCAACTTAAGCTTTCCTCTAAAGTACTACTTCAACATAATGTGTGGTACTTTATATTATTAATATTAATATATGATAGATTGCTATAATTCCCAATTTGAAGAAAATAGGTTAACCGGAAGTCCGACTTTACAGATTAGGTTTTTGATTTTCTGGAATTTTCTCTAAAACGTCTCTATAACGATTTCGTTTAAACTTGTAATGCTAACTGGACAGTATACACACCCATCACTTTGATTTGAAATATTTTACCGTAAAAATTAATTTTGCAACGTTGTGTGGAAATTTGTTGTTGTTAATTTCAAATGTTATATGTGGTGCGGTTCAATCTTATTGGCGCGCTCTTCTGCTCTAAAATGTAATCATTTCTCTGCCTGCCGGATTTGGTAGGTTGGTATCCCCCCCTACTACCACCACCATCTATAAATTTATATTAGGACTAACGAGTGAAATTTGTAGATTTAAAAAAAATGGCCATTTTCTACATTATTGTATTAAAGGAGATAAGAGAAAGTGAAAGTTTCACACTAGAGTTTTCTTTAAATAGTTTTAATTGTTGAGGAAACTAGCTCGCGTGAAAAAATACCATTTTACTCTCTTGTCAGCTGTAATAAAAGAAAGAATACAATTTTAACAACGCAATCAGCAACTCTTAATATAAATTTAGAAAATGGGACATTGTGTCTGACAGTTACAGTTGGGACGAAAATAGAAGTTATTTTTTGTTAAAACAAATTCCAGGAGGTGGTGATTTAATTTATACATTATATTGTACACTGATCAGTTTATTAATAAAATATTATTTAATGGTTTGAACTTTTAACAAGGCAGAGATTTAACCATTAACATTAAGAATTATTTTGATGGTCTGAAAACAGCGATAAGGATTCTTGCAGACAATAAAAATCCTTTATAATAATTAGAAGTATAGAACATTTTTATTATATTTTATTTTAAGGAGGAATTAATGAAAGTGCTGTGTGTTTGATATTTGTTTGTCCCCAAGCACAGCAACATGATTCAAGGACAATCTCGCTTCACTTCCAATGCCTGGGTTCTTAATCATTCTGCTTTCTTTCTTGCCAGTTTTTTGCTTTAATTGTTTCAAGTAAAATACGCCAGTATTATGTATGAGTGTTTAGCTAATACGTGAAGTTTAAAGAAAAGGTGTAATTGTGTGAGATAGGAATACAGTTTTAATTTACTTGTAATTTGATAGATGCACGTGTGTGTGAATGAAGTGTGAGGGAATAAATGCCGGCCAGGGATGGCAACTTCTGGTCGTTGCGACCATTTTCTTACACTTGTGAATATTGTAAATAATAATCGAGGGCCACTGTATTTAGGGCTGGGTGAGCCTAAACCGGGATTGGTAACCCGGTAGTAGTGGGAATGAGAGAGTAAAAACTATGTAAATAGGTAGTAAAAATAGATTATATCTAGGTACAATTTATATACAGAACTCCATACAATGTTCAGATCTCCACTTTTTAGTTTATATTCCGTTTTTTCACTCATACAATTCATTTCAGATTAGCAGGAACAAATTTATGAAGTTGTTTTTCAATCACATTTCGTTTCTGACATTGGCTTATCACTCAATATCTTATGGCTACGGCCTCTGCAAAAAAAAAAATACTCATCCCCCTAGCCAGAATAAAATGAAAGTGAAACGTTTTCTTGTAAAATTAAAGAAAACAAACTAAATAAATAGAAGTTAAATATAGGACAATTTCTAAATAAAAATAAAGAAGTAACGAATTAAAAAGAAAAATATAAAGATGGAGGAGTAGTAGAGAAAGAAAAAATTGTCATTAAAAGAAGAAATTGAGGTAATCAGTTGGAGATCAAATAGAAAAATAAATAAATAGAAAAGGAAGTGATCTCATTAGTACTGAAATAAAAGTAAAGGAGGGGCGGACGAGTTCTGTGACGGTAGTGGTAAGTTAACAAAATTTTAATTGGTTCAATATAATTCCTTTGAAGAGAGATTTAGAACTAGGACGGCAAACAGAGACAGAGAGATATATATATATACACACACACACACACACACACACACTACACGCTCTCGTATAGGGCACACAGATAGAAATACAAGAGCGTAAAGAGAAAGAGACAGAGAGATACACACACACACACACACACACACACACACCACACATGCTCTCGTTAGGGCACACAGATAGAAATACAAGAGCGTAAAGAGAAAGAGACAGAGAGATACACACACACACACACACACACACACACACACATGCTCTCGTATAGGGCACACAGATAGAAATACAAGAGCGTAAAGAGAAAGAGACAGAATGCAAAACAAGAGACAAGTTCTATATATAGATGGAGAATAGCTAAAAGTCGATTTAATTAAAATTTAACAAGAACAATACTTTTAGCAGGATTTAAAGCTATCTATGGCGGTGTTTGGAGAATGTTTAGGATTAAATTACTAGCCCACTATGGTCTTCCATTATGGTTCTCTGTAAAGTTCTTCGCTTGTAAAAAGGTGGAAGAACCCAGCACAATCCAGTGTTGCCAATTTATAGCATTTTTTTGTTTGAGAAAATTAGGAAAATTTGTAAAATCTAGCATTTAGTGGAAAAAAAGCATTTTCAAATTTTTATTTACCACCTTTCTAGCATTAAATTTATTTATGTGAAAATATATAACTAATGTTACAGCAAAATTTTAGTACTACATGTTGTTGTGGGCAATTAATTTGTAGTCAAGTTAGATTAACTCCTGCTTAATTTAGTGATTACTAACTAGCTTGTGAGTGTAAATTTGGACGTTCATCTGTTTATTTATTTGATTTCTGCAGCCATACCCCAGAAATGAATGAAAAAAGAAATAACTGCATACGCAAAAATTCTGAGAGGAAAGGCTTAAAGATACCTTTTCTTTACAGAATTATACGTAATTCTTCTAGGACACATTGCAAATATTGATGATGTAGTATTTTAGCAAAATATTCGCTTTTTATAAGCCACTGTGGAATTTCCTTTAGCGTCAAATTCAAATGCCGAGGTGAAGCGATTAATTCGCAGCGTGAATTTAGAATGAACTCTAAGATGTGAGTAATAAAATGCAAGTCCCATACTCTTGATGCCATACTTTCAGTGAAATATGGCCTAAAATGTCTATAACCTGAATCGTGCGAAAACTTCTGATTACATAACAAGTAGAATGGAGCTATGGATACAAACCACATAAATCAGCAGGAGACCTAAAGAAATGAGTGTAATTAGAAGAATTTGCAGATGCAGCGAAATAATATTGACAGGAATACAATTTAAAAAAATCTGATGTGAAACACTCACAAGACTTTCTCTTACTGCAGTTTACACAGATTTAGGTGGCACATATTTTGAAAATAATAATTTTCACTAAACAATTGCTTGTATCCATTAGATAATCTAAACTTAATAACGTTATGTTTTGAACAGACCATAAATCCCCTCCCCCTCCACGTAGAACTTCTTTAAATGAACTTACTCGTAAAAACGTTCCCAACAAAAGTAATATAGTATTCATAGTTGGTGCAAAAAAATTAATGAAATCCGTCGGTGTTTTTATGGATAAAATTATAGAAAACAGAAATAACTTCAGTAAAAACGTCAACCGATTTTGTTCAAACTCAGAATTGCGGCAACAAATTTAATTCTAATTAACATTAATTTAGTTGGCAGAACTATATAATAAACTGAAAGCTCACAGAGGAAAACATATTCCAAGTTTAAAGAAAATCGTTAGGAGTCAATTTCAATTCAATTATTCATCTGTATAATACAATATATTGTATCTTTGACAAAAAAAATACGTTCTGGTATAACCTTAATATTTAAATTATTGATCACTTAACTTGATAATAGACGGCGCCGTATAGTTAAACCCACACGCTTTTCTCACACAGTATTGTTTTTTTTTAATTTAAGGCGCGTCAACATCAATAGTCATTGGCGCCCAGAGCCTTCTCCAGTGCACTGCCGGCCTCCAGTTCTCTCGTTGCAGACAACATATCCATCACCGAGCAGTGTACAAAATCTAAGGACAGCACAGGTGGACTCGGGACCTCCGCGTGGGAGTCCACTGAGCTAATCCTTTCCTCTTACAGTAATTATTACAATAATTTATAAAAATAACCAAATTTTCTTTAAACTCTGGAAATATCATTCTAAATTTAACTTTTGCCCAAGAACAAATATAGTGGTAGCGGTGGCAGTAAGTATACATGTCAGTTGGCACACATGGCAGATAATATTTGAAAGTGATTACATCGTAGTCTAAAATAAAATAGCGCCTAAATCAAACCTCAATCATTGAGTTTACTTCCAACGCCACTAAAATCAATTTTTCATAAAAGTGTCACAAATAAAAGTGATATGCTTATACTTTGTATGTGTAATTCAGATTACATAACTTACAGAAAAGCCTTAGATCCAGTTTTAAGATAATTCCAAAAATATATAGAAACACGCTTAAGTTGTCGGATTTACTGCGGACAGTTTTTTTATCCGATTTGTAATTCTAGCAATGCTTTTTAAATTTGGCTAAACATGGAAATGTTTCAATTGAAAGGGACAGGCGACAGGCAGTGCATAGTTATTGTCCCAAGTTTTCATCATTAGGAAGGATTTTCTAGAAAATTCCCAAAAACTGAAGAAAAAAACTAATCTAGTTGATGGATTTAGTCTAAAAAGCTCCGTCTCAGAAGATCAATAAGTATGAGCCATTTTTTTTTTTATCTTCCTATAATTTTTCATAATCAGGGAACTGCAAACCACGTATTTCCTGTCAAAACTCCAATTTCAAAAATTTGGACACGATTGCAATAGGTCCTGTTTGTCTATAGTAAAGTGGAGAAAGGAATAAAAATAAACCATTAAAAAAATCTATAATAACTAAAGTAACTAGCACAAGAAAAAGAAGTATAGTTATTACACGAGTTTGCCCTTATGCGAAGTAGTGATAAACATAGAAACGTGAGGAAACTAATGTCTTACGCATTTTGTGCACAACATGTTTTGCAAAAAAAAAAAAAAAATAAGAAGGAAAAACTAATAGTTGGCTCCCGAACCATATCTTATGTTATTTATGATGTTTACTATTATCATAATAACAGGCTACAAATAAATTAATAAAACGTTTTCGTACAATTAAGTCGTACATACTATTTCATATTATTATGTAGTAGGTACAATAAATATTTATTAAGAAACACTAGGCGATACTTGCTCAGTTACTTCTCTCATACTGCTGTACAAAAGATGTATATGTTTTATAACTTTACTTATTTAGAAAAAAACTATTTGAAAACAACGTTTTATGACTAAATTTTCTCATAATATAACATTATTTTAATTATTGAAAAATGAGTTATATATTTTTATATTTAATAACATCGCATAATCTGTTATGAAACACTAACAGTATATCCTCTTACTGCAATTTATACAATTTTGATGTATGATTTATTGTTATTTATACGGTAATTTATCAGTTACAAGTTTCATATAAAATGGGGGGGGGGGCAGTGCAGCCGAAATATAAAGTCGTACTTCCGGTAAACCGATTTTCTTCAAACTCCGCATTTTGGTCAAACATTATACATTCTTGTTAATATTATATAAATGATAAAATCGTATAAATTGAATCTGCACATTAGGGGAAAGCTTAACGTCATCCATCCTCCAAAAAATCCCCGTGAAATGAATTTCCCCAGAAAAATATTTCAAATAATAGTTGTACTTCTTTATATGATTAGGTGGCTGTATGGATGTTTCTGGTGAAAAGTCGATATCGAAAATTTGATACGATTGCAATGCTTGCTCTTAATCTTGAAGCAAAGGTTAAAGAAAATCGTTGGAGATGTTTTTGAGAAACACAAAGAAAAAAATCTTCCCACTGAATGTGGTATATTGTTCGATGGATTTTGACCAACATGTTATTGCGTCGTCCCCTAATAGAAACTGATTAAAATACCAACTTCCAGTATCCTGCGATTTTCCGTTTGTGAGTTATGCTGGCCTTACACACACACACGCGCGCGCGCGCACACACACACACAACACAGACCACAGCTAAAAACTTTGTTCTCTCATACTCAGAAAATCTCAAAACATCATTTTCCAGGGAAAACTCAATTCTTCAGTTGTCCAGTAGTAAAATCAATTTAGAAAATGTGACAGAAACGTAATACTTTCTGTTATAAATAATAACGGGAAGTACAGAATAAAAGAAGTAAGGAATCACATTTAAAGATGAAAATTAATTGAAATGAAATTGGAACGAAAAGGGGGTAATAATGTCTGCCTATAGAAATTGAATTACAGACACAGAACAGAATATTAAATTACTATTTTTCTTAAATTGACCCCCCTTTTTTTTATAAATAGAATAAAAAACAAAAAAAAAAATCTGTTAGAACAGAAGAGTGGGAGGAGAAGGAGTCAGAGAGAGAAAAGAGAAAGAGAGAGACAGATTACTTAGTTGAATGAATTGGTCGGGCTGGGAAGGTGAATAATTTCCAGAGATCCAGAGCAGCCGGCGAGGCTGGTGTGCTGGAGATGAATATGTAATTGCCTGTGGCTCTTCTTGCTTCGTATATATATATAGAGGCTTCCTTCTCAATAACATCTCGTCCTATTTATTATAACAGATTTTATATATCACTTACACTGATACTCAATGTATTCTTCTCTAAAAAAATTTAATATTTCATTGTTATATACAAAAAAAATATATATAATCTATTTAAAAAAGTATAATTTATTATTATTCAGATATGAATACTTTTCTTAAAAACATGGTATTATCTCTTTTAGGATCTTAAATTAATTTTTGACTTTTAAAATTCTATTATCAACAAACATCAACCTGACAGTTTTTACTTATCTCTTTTGGGGCTGGGAGAGACGTTGGCTATTAGCGCTTATTGTGCTCTTAAAGTGAATTGAAATTTAATTATATTACGTTCCTGATTTCACTTTCTCTTCTGCTTTAAACTATGTATATCTGATAGTTTTAAATTTGTGTCACTTTCTTGTTTCTTCACTGCTGAGTACGAAATTGGAGTCTCTGCTGAGTACACAAAATTGGTGTGAAACACGACTTAGCTCTTCTGTAATTCTCAGTAGTAATGGAGAAATTTGTTAAAATTGGAACTTTTACTATATGGTTGGAGCAGAAGTGGTTCATGAAGCCATCAAATTGACAACGACCTGAAAGATCGATTGTATTAATGTTTGTGTATAAAATATAGTCGTCCATGGTAATAGTGCGCCAACTTACACTGCACTCACAATTGATAATAGTGTATATAAAGAAAAATGACAGTTTGTTCTAACTAACGAAGTTCCTGGACTTTTAAAACCCTGATATTTACAGTCGAGATAAACAATATCGATATAAAACGTCTGATATTTACAATCGCCGATATTGTATTAATCTTTAGACTGTGTAGAATGTTGTATACATAACATGTCCTCGTCAAACAGTCAGTTCATTTGTGAGCATTTTTTAGAAAACGTGACTGTGCCTTACCATACATATATTAGTAATTTTAAGTCACTACCTATGGAAAAACTCTACTTATTGGTCAGGTCAGCTGCTGAAGCTCCCGCGGTAAGAGAAACTGTATAAAAGCTGACCAACTGAGGGGCTTAACAGTTAGTCATCAGATAAACTTTAAACAGTAAACATCGTAAACGTCAACTTCAACCTTGAAAGGTTCACCAAGAACAGCTACCGTTAGAACAAGCAAGATGTCTAACTAGCCAGCGACTCACAACAGCCATTTCTATAATTCTACATTCATTAGGTCACCAACATTATTCACTGTACACTTGGGCACTCCACCTCTACTATCCATAAACCCTTCTCTCCTTACTCAGTAAATCGCTATAACATATAACTAGTAAGTTCAGTGCCAGTTCGCGTGTTCTCATTTCACGATCACCCACCATACATCATCATCTACTATTAAAATGAAATGTCAGAAAAAGAAAGTATTTAAGCTTGTGTCTATTCAGTTTGTTTAAAGGAAATTGTTGGAGCAGTTTTCCAAGAAAGCCATTCAATCAAATCTTACATATGATTAGTAGATTTTGATCTAAATCTTAGTGTCGGTCTCCACGGGATTATGTAAATGGAATATGAATTTAAATGTCGTATGAGTTTTCATTTTCAAGATTTTTCGTTCAAATACAAAGACTATTTTCTAAAATCACTTTTTCTAAAACAATAGTACAATAGTAATAACCATTACCGATGAAATCTCCTATTTCTTTACTACTATGCCACTTTATTCTCTCGAAAACGATCCTCAATCTTCAACGTTCGTAAAAATAAAAAAGGCTTACACACTAATTTGAAACATTTTTTTCCAAAAAAGTTGACATTGTTCAAACAATTGGTACAAAACTTTTTATAATCAGAACTAAGAGAATTGTGTGAGATTTTCAATTTTTTTGCTGAAGTGCTGAGAACTAGCTGAAAGCCAAATCCACTTATGTTTGTACACGGCCAGATAAAGGTCTGTAAAACGGTAGGAATTTGCAGATTTTGTTCGTACAGTTTATGGGAAGACTAAAACTGCCACCCTATGGGGCCTATCTGAAGTGAAATTCCTATTGGTTGTGTTTTGTTTAAGTGTCTAAAAAAAGCATTGGTAAAATTAATAAATTTTAATAATTAAAATATCCAAAAACAGAATATAAGCTATCTACTAGGTGGAGGTGATTATAATAATAAATTAGTAATAAAAAATTATTACTAACTTAGTATATGTAATCTTATTGGATTTAAAATAGAGCCGGAAGTGGAATCTAAGGTCCGGAGAGTTTTTTATGTTTAATTAATAATAATAATAATATTGTTGCCTAATTATGAAAATAACAGGTGATTATAGTTTAACCATTATGAAGCTAATAATAACCGTGCACAGCAAGTTTCGTGAATGTAACGCTTGAGATCTCATGAAAAGAAAATATATATATATAATACAATCGAGTCTTGAAACTTAATTATACGATTTTTTCTCTCTCTATTACAACTTTTATTGAAATTATAGAAGAATCTGAATAAATATGAGCAGTGTAAAGTTGGAAGTGAGTTGTAAAAGATAAAGACAAGACGGACAGATAAATATAAGCAGTGTACAGTTGGAAACAGATACAGACAAGACGGACAGATAAATATAAGCAGTGTACAATTGGAAACACATACAGACAAGACGGACAGATAAATATAAGCAGTGTACATTTGGAAACACATACAGACAAGACGGACAGATAAATATAAGCAGTGTACAATTGGATGTATGTATGATGCGAGTGTATTACTTCCTCTTGCCAGCACTAAGAGAAAATAAAAACTAAAAACATTCAACACCAATTGTTTAAATATTCCGGTAAGTTAATAAGGAAAACTCCAAACTGAATAGAAATAAGAAAAATAGATAATTAATACAAAAGGAAGGAAATGCAAAAAATCAAGAGTAAAGAAGAGGCTGTTTAATAATTGTATGTAATGTTGGCTTTATTTTTGTAGCTAAGGTAATATCTAATTTTTATTTTCTCTAACTCCCTGTAAGAGGTAAAATTGCATTCTTGTCAGATTTGTAATATTGAGTTTTTACCGGAAATATGTGTTCTGAAGTTTCCTAGGCATAATTTTTTCCTAGGTATGTATGTGAATGGTTGGCATGATTCGGAAAATCGCAGAAAGTTCTAACTTTATACTTCCAACTACGCACTTTCCACAAGGAACTAACAATAATAGCTGTCCATCACCAACAGTGAGCTAGAGTAGAGGCTCCTAAAAAGAAAAAAGAAACCTAAGGGCAGCACTGGACTCGAATCCAGAATCTCCGCGTGGGAGTCCAGAACGCGCTAAACTGCTAATCCACAGCTAATCTCTTCCCTAATTACCAGTTCTTCCCCATCAAATACTGTATCTACAACTTGAAGTTTGACCCACCCCCCCAACCAATAAAAAAAAAAACGTTATATTTGTATACACTTGCTCCGTGCCTCACGTGGCGGGGGCGAACTGCTGGGTTAATGGCGAATTCTGGTTGCGATTACCAGAAATATGGCGACTGAAATTCGAGCTCATCACAACCCCCCTCGAGGCCCTTCAGAATTATTGAGCCAAGGATAATTTCAATTTTATGGAATATTAATATTCAGTCTTTAATTAAGGCTGTCCTAGCATTACTGAATTCTATTGAGATTTAATTCCACTTAGATGAGCAAATCATCAATCAACTCCCTATTAGCATAAAGCAAAACCAACAAACAGTATCGAGAGTGGCACCAACAAGCAATCTAATTAACAGGTTAAACTTTCCCATGACGAAAAATGACTTACTAATTAATCTCGAACTATTTTTTTTATGGCTATAAATTGATTATAGAATAATAGATGAGAGTTGTATGAAGATATGATACACCACTCTAATGGTACCGCAAAGATAATGCAACCACAGCAGAGAGAACAGAGAGAAGACAGGCCCTCTCTGGTTAACAGAGACTACTCTCTGACTTAAGCAGGCTAGAGTGGGAGAACCTGTGTATATAAGCCAGTGGGAATCTATCTTTACTCCCACCTTTTATTGTACCAGTTTCATTATAAAGTCCAATATAATGGAGTTGTTGAGGAGAGAAATTAGGTTTGATTGAATGAACGAGATATGAAGACACTGTTATAATGTAGCTATAAGTTTACACTAACTGCACTGAACTTTATAATGATTTTGATAGAATAAAAGGTGGGAGTAGATATATGATACGATGCGATGTAGGGTTGAATCTGATAGATATCCTCTAGATTGATTCCCACTGGCTTATATACACAGGTTCTCCCACTCTAGCCTGCTTAAGTCAGAGAGTAGTCTCTGTTAACCAGAGAGGGCCTGTCTTCTCTCTGTTCTCTCTGCTATGGTTGCATTATCTTTGCGGTACCATTACAACCACCCATTAAATTTAAAAATCTAAATTTTACTAATCACTTCTCAGAATATTACGATTGAATATTGTTAAATAATCTTTTTAGTAATTTTCAAGGATAAGATTATAAAATCGTTTAAGAAGTAAAAACTTGTAATGGTGTAGCTGAAGAAGGCTACTGTGTGATCAAAATGAACTCACAAACTGACAATGTACTCACAATGTCTATGTTGAGGTAACTATACTAGCAGTAGATGAATGAGCGAAGAGAAGTGATGGAGGGGCTGTAGATTGTAGCGTTGGCTGTTGGCAGTCCCTTGTTGATATGGCTAGCTTAGTGAAGACTTGGAGCTAGGAGGAATGTTATAAAAAGCCGGCAATTTGAGGGCACTTTGCCGAGTCCAAGATCAACCTTGAAGGGCCAAGCAATATTTGGAAAAGTCTAAAACAAGCGACCAATGAGAAAACAGTCATTTAGGTATACAGGCGCTTACAGCTATTAAGGAATCTACACTACACCTCTCTCAATGAGCTACTTCAAAAGCAACCCTTATAGCAAACAATCAACTGTCTGCACTCAGCTTTGTATCAAAAGCCCTTCCGCAGGCCAGAGAATTGTCATCAATTAGCCACAACAGCCAAAGCTACCATTCTACATTCATCACGCTACAAACATCATCACTATTCACTCAGTCACTCTGTTTCATATTTAATGATTAGATATACAACAAGAAAAAAGAACATACCAAAAATAAAAACTAAATTAAATATTCTACAAAGTATTCAACTAAATTTTACATTTGTTTTGAAAGATGAGTACAATTCTGCAATTAACATTTAATGGCAATAAATTATTTAATTACTACAGACAATGGCTGTATTCTCTTTCTCATTTATTAAAAAAAAAGAAAATATTTATAGAAGAAGAAAAATAAAAAAGAATTATAATTAAAATAACGATCCAATATAAGCGGCTTAATTAAAGTATAATTAAGCCTTCAGTATTACGAATAAAAACACCTCCAAGTTATTTTATTAAAAGTAACTACAACATTATTAAAATGAGAAAAATGCTAGAGATATTAGATGAAGTTGAAAGAGAGAGGGAGAAACACACCTTAATTATAAATTAAATATAAATGAAATACATTTTTCTTAAATTAAAACTTTTTTTTTTTTAAATAAAGTGAGTTTTTTATTTTAAGAAAAGTTATACTAGTATACTTAAATTATTATTATTTATTCATATCACAACTTTTTGTTTTTATTTTTATTGCTAGAAATACTGCGATCATGTATTTTTAAATGTGCTTCTCACACGATTCCTAAAATCTGGCAGCGTAACTTGGAGCCGGATCCGAGATCAGAAATGTCTCTCGCCTCAGCCGTGGCATTATTTAACGAGGCAAGGCTGATGTGAGCTTCCTTACAAAGGGTCCATTGGTGGTCTAAGTGTTGCACTTCCTTAGGGAGGCCTCGACTTCCAGATAGATTAAATACTACTATTGCCTTAAGAATGTTTTCGGTCAAAATTTATCAAGTGAATGCAACTTTTTCTATCTAGTAAGTGAAAATTGTTTTTTGGGAGTCAGGCGAATTTATTATGATTTAGGCTTAACATTATATTACTGCTGTTATCACTTTTCTCCAGCATGACTGATTGATTTAAAGAAGCTTGGGGGAGAGGGTGGGAATGTTTTCCTCAAAAAAGTCATATTAAGCTAAGATTCTCTTGCGGATGCAAAATTGTAGATAGTAAAGATTTAATAAAAATATAAGTGTGAAGAAAATATGTCAATAATATAACTATGTAGTAGAGTGCGGTAAGAGAAAGTCGTGTGTGGTGTTGATCTATAGAATCATGTGCTTCATTCCCTTTATTTGCACAATAATATTGCAAAGATATGCCCACTTGGCAAGGATAGCTATAATTTGAAGGGAAATGTAACTTGTTTTACTCTTCAACTCACACAATATGCGCATTATCTTCCCGATTGACTATCCCTCTTCCCGTTATCTACCCGATTGATTATCTTCCAAGAAACCATACAAGGATTTTCAAGCGATTCAATTAAGCACTTGTATCAATGAAATTCGGCTACCTGGTACTCGTTAGGTATATTAGTAATTAATGTTTCAGTCTGTGAGATTTATCAATTAGATCTGATTTCATTAAAGTGCAGTTAACTTTAAGACCACCAGGGAAAAATATAAAAAAACTGTGTTACAGTGGATACCTTCCTGCTAAGGTATAAACGGAAATGGGCAGAAGAATAGACTAGCCTACCCAGGAGGCAATTACCACTCCACTGGAAAACCCTATTTTGATAGAAGATCGTGCGAAGGCACAAGGGAAAAAGTGGTCATAGCTCTCTTGAATCCCAAATTTATATGCATCCAGGTAGTATAGACATCCAGGATCTAGTCTGGTCGCAAGGAAGATTTATTAGAGGCATGCTCCTGCCAGCCATAGTAGAGTACTAGAAAATCTTTCGGAAATCTGGGAAGCAAAAAGCTGAATTTCTGAAGCGCTAAAGGCATGGCGAAAAATACAATTCTTCTTTCGGCTGCATAAACTTCAGCAAGTGTTAAAAAGAACTAAACTTGCATATTAAGCTATGCGGTTTTATAATTTCTTCTTTTTAAGCTGACAATGATAATGACAATATCACAACCAAACCAAAACAAACAAAAAATTGAAAGTCACGAATGAAAATTATAAATACATTTTTGCAAGAGCAACTGGACACAATGGAGCTATGAATATTAAAGTGATGTTAGGAAGGTCAAAAGGCCCCGTCAATATTTAAATAATATATACTGTTGCCAAAAAATATTCCCAAATCATATTATGCAAAAACTATTGTTTTAACTACCCACAGCCTACAATTGATAAAAGTATCTTCAAAGATTGATAAAAAAAAAGAAATGTCTACAGTAGCGGTCGGGGAACCGGGGTAAATTACCCCAAATGGGTAAAAATGAAATTTTTGAGGGTAAAAATGAAACTTTTGTGAGTAAAAAGTATATATTTTTAATTTGCTATTTTATAAACCTGTTAGTATTTTTTTCAACTTAAACAATTTAGCGACATATGCAGGCCACGCCATCTCACTCCCCACCACTAGAGTTTGCGCAGTAAAGCACAGCCCCGGCTACCAGCTCAGTCCGTGCCATGCCGTCAAGATACAAATACATTGACGAGTCAGAGAGCGAGTTTTTACTAGTTAGTTGCTGACAAGACCACCATTTTATCATTAATCATCGATATATCGATCAAGGTAAGCCGCAATTTGAAAATTTAATTCAAGTATTTTACAACTATTATTTTCTGTCTCCCTTCAGATGGCAGCAAATAGAAAAAGAACATACCAAGACGAATTCCTTAATTACGGTTTTACACAAATAGAAGACAATGGTACAATGAAACCACAGTGTGTTGTATGAATGAAGGTACTGACTTCAGAATCTTTCAAAAAAAGTCAATTGAAGAAACATTTAGATAATTTGCATTCACACCTGTCTTCCAAACCGCGAGAATACTTTGCAAATTTAGAAATATCTGTTAAAAGACAAAGATTGAATAGCAACTTGTTTGGTACATTTGATCAGCGTTCAGCATCAAGGGCTAGCTTTGAAGTAGCCTGGTTGATTGCTCGAAATAAGAAACCATACACTATTGATGAAGATTTGGTTAAACCAGCTGCTGTAAAAATGGCAGAGATTATGTGTGGTCAAACAGAAGCGAAGAAACTGAATTCAGTGCCCTTGTCTGCGAGAATTGTGAAAGAACGAATTTCTATATTAGCAGAAAATGTGAAGGAACAGGTTATTTTCGCATTAAAACAAGCTAAATATTTTGCTATTCAGCTTGATGAGAGAACTGATTTTAGTAGCAATTCACAGCTAATGGTATATGTTCGCTACAAAGGTGCAGATAATTTTGAAGAGGAATTGCTGTTTTGTTCTCTTCTCGAGTTGAGATCTCGTGGAATTGATGTCTACAATAAAGTAAATGAATACTTCAATGCGCAAAGTTTAAAATGGGAAAACTGTATTTCTGTATCTTTGGATGGAGCTCCAGCTATGGTGGGTCATATTAATGGTTTTTCGGCTTTCGTAAAAAAAAGTAACCCAAATATTGAAGTTACTCACTGTATGATCCATCGCCAGGCCCTTATGGTCAAATATTTAGAACCTACACTGGAAGCCGTCATGCATGATGTCATCAACATTGTAAATTTTATCAAGGGACATGCACTAAACACGCGGCTATTTCGTGAATTATGTCAGGACGCTGAAGCTGAATATACGGACCTACTTTATTATACAGAAGTAAGGTGGCTCTCTCGCGGAAATGTACTAAATCGAGTATGGACTCTCAAAACTGAAGTCGAAATTTTTATGGTTGATCAAAAAAATGTTCTCGCAGATAAGTTTAAAAACTCTTCCTGGGTTGCATATCTCGCATATTTAGCGGACATTTTTGAGAGTATAAATATATTAAACAAAGAATTGCAAGGAAAGAATATTAATATCATTTCAGCGAGAGAAATAGTGTCAGCGTTAGGATTAAAGCTGCAATATTGGAGACAGAAAGTAGAACAGAACAAGATAGCTTCTTTTTCAAAGTTAGCTTTGTTTTTGGAAGATTGCGAAAATATTACTTTTGCTGGCATCAAGGTTACAATTGTAAGACATCTTATCAAACTCAGAAAGCGGTTTTCAGATTACTTTCCAGATCTTGATACACGTACTGTCAGTTGGATTGTAGATCCTTTTAAATGTGAAATTGCTATGATACCAGAAGAACCTTCAGGTTTGGCAGAAGCAATTCTTGAACTTCGATCTAATACTGAAGCACGTATTCAATTTGAGAGTAAACCAAATCTGTCGTCTTTTTGGATGTCAAAAGCTGCAAAGGCTTTCAAAATTGCACATGAAGAGGCGGTTAAAAAATTGTTGCTATTTGGAACAACATACTTGTGCGAACAAGGCTTTTCCACTCTAATGAACATAAAAACGAAGAACAGAAATCGATTAAACGCCGAAGACTGTATTCAAATCGCTCTTACATCAAAAAGTCTCAATTTTGAAGCAATTGTATCGAACATGAAACAACATCATTTCTCCAAAACGTGAAGGAAGAATGTTTTCAATTATTCTTTTTTTTCTAATTTTTTCAATTCTAATTTTTATTTGTACCACCATTATTATTATTATTATTATTATTATAATTTGTTACAGTACCCCAAATTGTCAACCCTCAATTGTACCCCAATGGGTTTCAAAAAATATGTTGTACATTATAGATACAAGCTTCTCTGCTAATATCAAACGTCTTCAAAGGCTTGCATTATTCTTTGTAAAAGAATAGATTATATATCAAACAGAAATGAATTTTTTAAGAATAAAGCTTTAAAATTATGTAATATATATTTTATTCATTTTGTAGCTAATAGATTTTAAAAAAATATCAGGGCTATCATTTTCGTCAGAGAAGCGAATTTTTTTTTCCCGACAAAAATCATTTAAATTAAAAAATATTTTTTATGGGGGCTATATATAATATTTAAACTAGTTTTTTCGTCTAATAATACAAGAAAAATATCATATGAATTACAAAATAACAAGAAATTATCATTTACTTATATTTTCTGTGGGGGCGAATTTTTTTTTCCTCAACTGTATATTACTTATATTTCTATTATTACCGTTATGTATTACTAGGTATTACATTGATAAATTGAATAAATGAAGTTTAAATTAAATTTTTAGTTATTGTTTTCTTTTCAAAATTATCATGGGGGCTATAATATGAAAGATGCTAAAAAGAGGCAATTTCGTTTTTGTTTTGCTCTTCGCCATGGGGTAATATCAACTTACACAAAAATATTTTGGGGTAATGATTAAAAAAGTTCTCCGACCGCTGGTCTACAGGAATAATATTCTACATCCTCTGATTTGTCTAATTACAAAGTTCATCTTTGAAATCCTTAAATCCGGAATAGTTCAGAATTCATTTGCTTAATGCATTTATTCTTCAAACTGTAAATACAATAATGATTTCAAACGACCACTAAGGTAGTAAGGAAACCAATCGCCAGCAAATTCACCACATAAAAGCTGGATAATGGTTCTATTAGCAATTGCATTAAGGCGCTACCAATGAGCCTCTAAGCGAAAGTCAACTTTGCATTACATGCCACAACTTCCAAGTCAATTTTTCATCCAGAAGCTGTCTCTAGCGGTAAAAGAAATTCAATAAAGTCGACTATTTGAGGGGCTTAATAGGGAGTCACTAGATAAACTTCAAAGAGTATACATCAGTCACAAGATAAGCTTTTAAGTTTCCAACTTCAAACCTTGAAATCTTCACCGTTACAACAAGCAAGAGTTCTATCTAGTCACATCATTCACGTCAGCAACAATAGGCCATTCAACATTCATCACACTAGTATCAATCATCCCTCTACGCTCAATCACTCTACTCTATACACTTATCTGCCCTTGCTCAGTAAAAACGTTAAAATATAAACTTCTTAGGGATGTTTAAATGAACCTTTATACAGCCACAATATAATATTTATTTTCTTATTGTTAAACTATAATGTTTCCCAACGTTTCAACACTTAACGTGTCATTTTCAAGGGATGCTACAACAATTACTGAAAAAATTTTTTACATTAGTATATATTTTGTATATAATTTATAAATATATTTAATATTTTTATTGTCCGAAAATTATAGCAACCTTTATTTAAAATACATTTTCAGATATGTGATTGATTATACATTAATTCTAGCCCTTTGAAAATGACACGTTAAGTGTTGAAACTTTGGGAAACATTATAGTTTAACAATAAGAAAATAAATATAATATTGTGGCTGTATAAAGGTTCATTTAAACATCCCTAAGAAGTATATAAGTAACCTATAAAAAAACCAGCTAAAGCAGTTAAAATATAAATTCTGAGCTTAGTGCCAGTTCGAGTGTTCTTATTTCACCAATATCCAGCTACATTACAACCACCCAATAATTTCTTAAAATAAATGTTTTTTAATTGAGACAATACATTAAAAAGCGAAAAACAAAACTGGTGTACTCAAATAAAGAAAAGAGCACCTACTCTTTAATAGACAAGATCCACCTCTTATTCAACATCAATTTCTAATAGATGTCGCGCTTGTTCATAAAAAAAAAAGGAAAAAAGAGGAAACTCAAGATGTTATATCACTTCAGGGTATTGAGAGAAAGCCAAATTTAGCTATATCTTCGAAATATTTAAGAAAATAAAAAACTAAAATACTTCATAAATTTAAGTGATAGAAATCTGGATAGAGTAAGCTTTAACCTCCTTTCGTTTGGTAGTTATGGTAGGGAACGAAAAATCACTGTGCTGGGAAGAAATTAGAATTAACATTGGAATAGATAGTGAAGTCTAGTAATGTTCAGCACATATCAAATTAGAAGGAAACACAGGAAAAATAAATTTTTCAGAGCTCCTGAAGAAGGGCACCAATGGTACCCGAAACGAAGAGCAACAAAGAATTCTTTTTATTTAAAATTCCTCTGGCCATTGCCGTACAAACATCTCATTGTAAAAGGAAACACTTTTCATCAGCAACTTAAGAGCTTCAAGTATTTAGGCGAGCACTTGAAATGAAGAAGAAAGAATAGAGCAGGATATTATGGAAAGAAAGAATAAGAACAGAAGGAAGATATTTTAATAGTTTCCTAGGAAATAAGAAAGTAACTTCCCCTACTAGATATCCTATTCAAACAATTTTCTATCAAATGTTGGCCGACTCCAATCAGTCATGGACCTTGAACACAGATTAAGAAAAGCAGAGTTGCAAGCAACAGAGATGCGTTGTTATCTAAGAAAAGCAGAAGAAAAAACACGAAGATACAAAATCCATAACAGCTCACTCAGAAAACATTCTGGGTTAGTTCCAAACTGCAAGAATAACCAACTGCTATGGTTTCGGGAATGTGCCCAGAATTGAAGAGAGTATAATAGCCCCAGCAGAATAGTGCACGAGGTTAAGCCTTCGAGCAAGAGAAAGGTCCGCACAAGGAAAACTTGGGGAACGCGCGACATTCAGAAATATTTGGGGAATTGGAAAAAAAAATCATTGCTAAGGAATTAGCAAGAGATAGAAGGTGTTATGGTGGCTTAGGCACATTATTTATTCAATTGCCCACATGATTCTTATGAAAAATGATCAATATAAAACGTGACAAAGTCCTTCTTTGCTTAAGTATGCTGCTACTTTATGTATAGTGATACTGTGAATTATATATGGTGATACTTATAGTCAGCATGATAGGAAGCTGACAATACCATAAATAGTATATCAACACTCAAGCAGAAGACATGAGTGTTTTACATGGCAAAAACGCCATGCTGTAAAGTTCCACTTCCCGATGAACGACTTTGCCCGAATATTCCATCTGGTGCGGTGGTAATCCCTAAGCGGAATATACCAAGTTTGAGATTCCTGCGACTTATCGTTTTAGAGATATTCTGGTAACATACACCCACATACGAGTATACATACATACAGATACACATACACATACAGACCATTAGCTAAAATATTTTCAGGGGACTACAAAACAGTACTTCCGGTGAAAACTCAATTTCGAAAATCCTGGACGATCGCAACTTCCTGTAGGAAAACAAGGAGTAAGATAAGTAATAAATTTATTAACAGTTACTAAATAATTACAACTTTGATTTCTAGGCACTTGTAGAAATGTATTTTAACTGAGAGAAATTCTAAAAAACAAAATAAGCATTTTTATTAAAAATGATTTCATCATTTATACAAATTATTATAAATTTTATAATAATAAAATATATAAAATTATAATATATGAAAATATAATAAAAATAATATAAATTAAATAAAAATTTTAATAATTATGTTAAAATTAAATTAATCATAATTTAGCTTATTCTTTTAAATTGAATGTATTATTAGATGGTCCCTTCCATCTTGTCAAGTTTTTTTGTATTCAACTTAAATTCATCTGTAAGAACATTTTACTTAATAAATATTAAAGGTAAATTTAAAAAATCTGAAATAATTGACTGCCTAATATGTAAAAATGGTTCCTAATTATTAAAATTATATGAAATTGGTTAAATCTCATGCTCGATTATTACATTAAAAAAAAAAGTGTAAAATAAGGCTAGTAGATTTCTACATGGCCAATACGGCATGAAATTTCTTAGTAACTACTTCTCTAAAAAATCTTAATACATTTCGTAATCATGTATAATTCACTCGAATGTAATGGCTTTTCTTTATTTTGATATAACCATAATACTTTAAATGGATTGCTAAATAAATTACATGTATTTTTAATGTTAGACTGAGTATCTAAAGGTACCTATAATAAATTACTTTTTTAATGCGAACTATATTCGTTTAATAAAAGACATACCAAAACGGTATTAAATGTCTATATAATATTTTGTTAATTATTTATGGTAATATTAATTTGTCAATTTGGAATTTGTATCAGCGTTAGAAAGAGGTAAGGGATTTCAAATTGTAAATAACTAATTTTATTGGGACATACCTAGAAATGAGAACATATTTTACTTCAAGATCTTTAAGTAAGTTTGGTATAGTTACCCAAAGAAAGAAAGGGAAGTTGAGATGGTTGGACTTGTCTTTGGGAAAGTTACCTCGAAAATTATTAAATGAGAAACTAGGAGGCACAAGAAGTCGAGGGCGCCCTCGACTAAGATGGTTGAATGACGTGGAGGAAGACCTCTGCGGGTTGGAGTGAGAGGGTCGCAGACCGAAACGAATGGGGAAAACTTATTGAGGAGGCCCAGGTCCTACTTTAAGGACTGTGGCACCGTATAGTAAGTAAGTATACCAAATTTAATGAAATTCGTCGGCGTTTTTATGGAGAAAATCACGAAAATTGGAAAAACTGTTCCGAACAAATTGCACTTCCGGTTAATAATTTTATTGAAACTCGGAAATGTAGCAGTCTATTTATTTATTGACTTTACTCAGAGAAATATTACAAACTAAAAAGTTGTAGCTCTTTATATTGTAGTTTACATACTTGGGTGAAAATCGTTGGAGCCGTTTTAAAGAAAATAGCAGAAAACTGAAAAATATTTTTCCATAAAAACGCAGTTCGAGGAGCCGGCAGTTGGCTGTGAGAAGACTCCGGGGTCACAATAGATCCTTTAGGGCGCAGCGCAATGAACCTCTGTGACAATCTAAGGATAAAAACCGATATAGCTGACGTATTTAAATATTTTCATAATAATTAATAGAACTTATATTTACATTTAAAGTATCAAGAAATTTGATTTTTATTTACATAATCTAGGATTATAAGATCTTTGTAAAAGGAATTGTATTACCATCAAGTTTTATAGTGTATTGATATTAATCGCCAATCAGTTTTATTTGATACACTTTTCTGGGAAAAACATCTTTTAGGTAGATTTTGATAGAACTGGACTATAAAAACAGATTATAGATAATAGGTTTCGCGCCTCCTTCCTCTACACAATTTTAGATTTTTTCTTTTTTAATGAAGCGTTATAATATAGACTTGCGGTGTTTAAAGCACGAACAGATTAAAGAAGATTGTAAAACATGTTGTTCAAGGTGATCAAGTCTGCACTTTTAATAATTTATAAACGCTTTTATTCTTTCTTAAAGGCTTGATAATGTTTCAGCTAATACATGAAACTTGAACCAAAAAACTAAAAGGACCTGAATAACATTAGCCTGAAGTAGCATCAAATTAAAATAGATACTGATACCGCACTGAAACTTCCACTCAGTAATTTGGTTATTACATAGACAACATGATATGAAGTAAAGGCTACACCATTAAAGGAAATTCAAATGAGTTTAGTGAACTTTATGACCAAGCTGTTTTTATTATATAAATAGAATAATTAATGAATAATGAATAATGTTATTAATTTGTAATATTATTATTAAATTATAACAGTATTAATCATCACGCTATATACACACTGCAACATTTACTTAGAAAGCAAATCTGACAAATTCAAATAAAAATATGATTTTTACTGAGTATAGAAGAAATAGTTTTATCGTATAGTCTCAATTTGTGCGAACTAATATCTCAAAAACACTAAAAGGGCGAAAGTGAAAGTTGGTATTCCGTTTTTAGATATCTACCATCGCCTTTGTCACCAAGATTTCAAATAAATTCGTTCAACCAGAAGTGCAACTTTACAGAATTTTTTTTCCCCCCAAAAAATTGTAAAACTTCCTTGAGAAAATCTTTGTCTTATACTATTTATACAGTTGGATTAGATTTCATTATCTCAAGTGCCATTCAGTATGATATTGTGCCTATACTATCTATATAATATTAATATATTCTGGAAGCATTGCTACAGTTTCAGGTTTATATCGGTCAACCGTAAATGCAACTTCACAGAATAGGTTTTCGGGTATTTTAGTATTTCTGGAATAGACCTGTGGCTTTCTTTATATATATAATTGTATGGACAGCAATAAGAGAAGGTTGTGTGAATGTTTCACAGTTTAGAACTTTGGGACGCTTTTAAACATGGAGCTTTTATCATAATATCCGTAGGCAACCTCTCAGGTACCACGGGCGAGTCTACCCCTACCCCACCAGCTTAAGATCCCTAAGGAATCTTAATATACGGGAGGGCTCTCAAGGGAAGGTATGTTCCCCTCCTCCTCCTCATATCACAATATCTTAAGCAGATTCAGGCAGCAAAAGAAAACATCGGATGAACCTATTAGTAATAAACAGATAATTGTGAACTATTTTAGTTTTATTTCAATAGATTGCGTGATTAAATGAGGTAAAATACAAAATAAAAAGAAGTTAATAAGAGTCCGTCAATCATGAAAGCGCCCAAAATAATAACAGTCCCACTATAATAACATACGGTACATGATATTTCCCAAAATTCTTTCACTACTTGTGGCCACTAAATGGAAGTCAGTGTACATGTATATATAATGAAAATGGAGATATTCTACACATAATTTAAGCTATACGGATGTTAAAGAATAGTTGGTATTAATATTTGTAGAAGAAGTTGCGGTTGGAATTAGAATATTTAATGTATAAAAATTCAATAAAATTCTAAGATATATAAGGTATCCGACAGGGAGCGCTTAATAATGTTGGGTAATAATATATTTGATTACATATCTTTTCTATATATATATTCAAATTATATACTAATTAGTTATTGCATACGCTATTATTATGGAGATGGCTTGACCACTAATTGGATCTCTTTATTTTCCCTTATTCTCTCTCTCTCTCTCATCACACACACACACGCTAAACATCATACCCAAAACGCTAAATGTATATATTACACACAAAAAATTCTTTTTTCTTTCCTTTCCCATTTCTTCATTATTCTCATTCAATTATTATGTATTAATTAATTTGTTCGTTTTGCTTACTGTTGTAAGAGAAACTACAGCGATGGTGTCAAATTTTCGAAATTGAGTATTTCACCGGAAATACATGTTCTGATGTCCACCCAGAGTTTGAAAATTGGTCTCTTTTGTGTGTGTGGATATGTGGGTTTGGTCAGCACGACACAAAAACAGTGGAAAATCGCACAAATCTGAATCTTCGTATTCTGTTTTGGTGCTGCCGCGGGGCGTTATAATCAGGTCGACCGAAAATACCGCTTTTTGAATAGATTTTTCAGTTTTTGTCGCGATTTTCTCAAAACGGTTCCAATGGTTATTTTCTGTTACAAACAATAGCTACAATTTTTATTTGAAACATTTTTTTCTTAAAAAAATCCTTAAAGTGATGTTGGGGAGGGAGAGTGATGTTTGGGAGGGGGAGTGATGTTGGG